>JAASAY010000632.1:0-43646 GCA_014822085.1 Fusarium stilboides
CCCGACAGGCCAGGGACGAGGGAGATGCTGAAAGCCACTGTAGCCCACTCTGAGAATCCACTGAAAACATGCTCAATGCCCCTAATCTCAGGGACTAGGCATCCTTGATTTCCCCTGAAAAGATTCCATTGAGCGCTATGGACCGCTGAGCTAAAGTCTCATGTCAGGTAACGCCGCCTGTTGTCAGGGCTGACCAGGGATCGGCGGCCGGGGAGCCGACTAGTGAGGAGAGAGGACGCGTCAGCTCTTTTCTTGGGTGGTGCAAGCCAAGGATGGAAGCCAAGGGCCAAGGATGTGGATAACTGATTGAGGCAGCGCCGCAACTCATCCAGCCAACCAAACGACGACTTTGACGACCGAGCCTCTCAGAGACAGCGGCGCTCTATCCCTGCTCAGGCCAAGTCTCATCCATCGTTGTCCGAGGGGTGCGAGCCAGCGAGCGAGAGCGAGCCCAGAAAAAGCGAAACGAACGAGCAAAAGACGTCTGCGGCCTGAGGATGACGACGCTCAACTGCCCCTTTGGGCCAGGCTCGGCGCCAGAAGGGCAGTGATGGCAGCATGGCGCCGGCCTTTTTGCTGTACATGAAGTCTCATGGCTCGCTTCGCTGCGCTTTTTCGTATGCATTCTGGCGGTGGATGCTGCCAGCTGAAGACCATCATCAACCTCGCAGCTACGAGCTTACGTCTCTCATCACTCAAGGCCTCGTGGCCTGGGCTCAATCTGGTCAAGCCTGAGGTTGATTACTCTGTTGCCTGCATTGCATTGCATCTTGAAGCGACGTCTAGATAGCATCATCCATCCATCCTCCCCTCCTGTTTGAGGTCTGATACAGATAAACCACGGCTCAATAATTCCTCCGTCCAATCGTTTCGTCAGGACTTGATGTGATATAGATGCACCGACTTGCGACTCCTCGTCAGCCATTTATCCTGGCGGCAGCTCCAACGGCAAAGCGGCAGGCTCTTAATATGCGGTTCCTTTATTATGGCTGGAATGGGCCCCTCAGCGTCTGCTCTGTAGTCTGTAAGAACATCTTGAGCACTGCTGCACTGGCAAGTTACCTTTCGCTGCAGTAAACAATGGATGCCAGCCAATTCTCTGATCAGCATTGGCGGGTAGTGAAACTTGTCATCCGTACATCCCGAGCGTGGCTGTACAAAACAATGGATTGTATCCATACACTGGTTGGTATGCATTTTCCAAAGCTTGTCTCTTAGCCCACTATCGACTCTCAAGCATTACCGGCTTCTCCTGAATCAATCCTGAAGCATTGTCGTCTTTTCTTCAGATTGATTGCATGTAGGGATCTCTATGCTTCATTTCCCTCAGACTTTTGCTCATTTCACTATAGAAATGAATCGACAAGGTCTGGCCTTGCCCGGGGAGAGCGTTCCCTCATTGCGGGGATGACCATCGCCATCAATATCACTATCGATTGCACTGCCACCGCCTTCATATCCCACCGTCCACTGGAGCACAGTCCATCATATCATAAGGTAAGGATCCATTCCCGCTGGCTGCCTCTTTGTGCTCGCTCACTTTTTCACTGCCCTTGCTATTTCACCTATTATTTTGCTATGCCATGCTGCTTAAAATTGTTGTGAACAGAACACAGTGGCACCAGCGACACTGTCCTTGAGGCTGTGCATTCAATGTTGGAGTCTTGGCTCTTCAAGTAGGCTCAATGATCGTCCTCTCGCTTCTCGTCTCGACCACTCGCTTGCTCATCTTCCTCGAGTCGTGCCACGAGGAACTACATCGGCGATAATGAAACGCCGTCGAGCCGCTTCCGGGCCCTAATTTGTTGATAGCTCCGATCAATCGTCGGCGCATCGACTGCCGCTGTGTCCGTATCTACGGTACTGGCAGTCTGGCACTAACCCGTCCAAGCCTCATGCCCGGCTGTTTTTTTGCCACTCCCCAACCAATCCGAGTGTTGACTTTCCGTGCCAAAACTCCGTGATCGGCAGTGTCGACAAAAATAGAACCCACTGGACTGTGGTCTTGGTCGCCCTGGCTCAACTGCCGCCCTGAATATCTTCTCCACTGCCCCTGACGATGACGGTTTTTGACACCAGACGATACGGCGTTTGCCGTAACTATCGTTTCCATGAGTACCGTTCACACATGCCGCAATGCATTAAGTTGGGTCTGTTTCACGAAACAACACTTTTTTCCTTTAGCCAACGACAATCCCTATCCGAACTCCCACATCCCGGTTTTCACATACCAATTCTCAAACAAGCTTTGACTAGGGGTTCCTACTGTGGTGAGAGTCTCGAATTTTCATCGATCAACTGGATAGATTGGCTATGAACATCGGGCGTGAAACATCTGTTCCATATGTGACTCGGAGTTTTGCTCCCTTCGAAATTCGAAGTGACATTCGTTTTGATGGGCAGACTGACTGCCTGATGGGTTTGGCATCAAACTTGCGATTCAATTTATGCGAAGACTCCACTGCCAAGACTTCACAGCCGGTGATGTCGAGCTCTAATTCAACTGCCGAAATAGCAACTCGCAGAAAAACTAGATTACAAGATTGACATAGTTTGCATGGTTTATGGCAGCATAGCCATAGCCCATGTAAATTAGTTTTATTGTTAGCCTGCCCACCGCATAAACTAAACTACTATTCCCTGAACACCTGAAGATATCCTGTCTAGGGGAGGAAACAGAACACCGAACGCGAGACCTGATCAACAACTTAGTTAAATCGACAATTAATTATCTTTAATATTGGGAATTATAGTAAAATTAGGCCAGATCTTAGAGTAGACCTTGGAGATTATAATAGTATACTTTTATCTAACTTAGACCAGAATTGGCTTTATTATGAATTAATTTCGATTAAGATATCATCGTAGAAGTGAAGTCTCAGGTTCCGTATTTTATTTCCCCCCGAGGCCTGTCAGCCACTTTAAGACTACGAATAACACAAGGCATAGCCACTGTTTTCTTTGAAACCCTGCTGGTATAAGGTGTAAAAAGGAGCTTGAGCCCATTGCTACGCAAAGGGCTTGAAAATAGGTCCTAGTCATCGCAATGCCTCTTTGGTATTTGGAATCCATGCAATGCCTTGATCATGTGATCAGGCACGTGCTTTACTCTCACATGATCTTCGTGACTATGCCACGTGATTGGTCCTAAGATACAGCCTGATGTTGCCTCAGCCTTCTGAGGCCATCTATCTATCAACGGCCCCATTCGTCTGCATCTGCATCTGCAGAATCTCGTCGGAGCCTTACGCCCTACAACCGTGCGCGCCCAACTGCACTCGCGCCTGAATTGTCTGACATATTCTTCGCCCGGTCATAGTGTCGCCTGGGACGCGTTATCGGTTTGTATATACCGTGTCTGTGCCTTGTTGCGACTCGTGAAAAGTTGAAACAGCGTTGGCCGTTTCGTTTAGTTGTTTGCATTGCGTCGCATCGCATCGCGACTCTTTTCTACCTTGCATCTCTCCCGGTTCCGAGGACACCATCCTTGCACACATAGACTCCAGAGAGGAACGCTCTCTGCAAGTACGTTGCGTTACTGCTCGGCATCAGAAGGCCCCTTCTGAATTGCTACTTCGCTTTCCTTCAAGCCATCTCGTGTCAACTGAACTTACTGTACTCGCCACTATGGTAAGCTGACCACAGCCGTACAATATGGGGAGAGAAAAGCGAAACCTGCCCGCGGCTGTGGCAGGTGGCCCAAAGGAGAGGCATAGACGAGCCCAAAGATCTCAGTATGATCCTACGGCGCCTGTGCCCGCAGGCTTTGTTGCCAAACCAGCTCTACCAAAAACAACCAAACATCACTCATACTTTGAGTTTGTTGAAAATAAAGACAAGAAAAAGAAGCTCGAATTTCAGGTATAATGCGACTTTTGCGTGCCAAGGTTACCACAGCACTCACCACCACATAGATCACCACCAAGAAAACACCCCCTCCTGGTTTCGAGTTTGTCCCTGCCGGCAATCCTGAACTGACTGCAGCATGCAAAGAACTATCCCGCGAGAGGGATGCCATGATATTTATAGTTTCGGTATGGGACACACGATTGCAGCATCTCAACTCTTGTCACTAACCTAGCCATCTCGAAGAACGCAAAAGACACTTCTACTTCCAACATCCTGGCACACCAAGTCCATCGAGTTGGTCATCACGTCAGGCAAATGATCGTCGAGGAAGCTCGTGCTAGCCTAGGACAGATTCTAGATCATGTGCTACCAAAAGTTGGCGGTGCTCCTGAGCCTATTCCTGAGTCCCAACAGGAATATGATGCACAGGTCGACGCTGCCTTGCGCGACCTGTTCCCAAGGATTCCGAATACCGATCGCCAGATGATCATCGAACATGCTTTCAGACGGGTTTGTCCTCCTTCCCTTAACATCTTGCTGCAGGACACGCATATTTATGGTCATAGGATCCTACAAATAAAGGCGAGAAGAAAGTGGGCCTGTCGGAGGATATCACCCTTGCTCGACGGGTTCAACTTGCAGTGCTCGCTCATATTCGTCATACCCATACAAGGTACGATACTTTACTCAGAGAAACTACTTGGCAGAATGCTCGCAAAGTTGTCGAAACCCTATGCCTGGATACGCTCGTCAAGTGGCGAGGAGATGAGGAGAGTGGCCGGGACCAGCTAGACGAGATCTTGCGGGAAGTTGTTGTGATATCCGATTCAGAGGGCGAGGAATCTGGCGAGGAGACCGACGACTCCTCAATCGACGAGGTTGTGTATCAGTCTACGAATCCCATTCCCAGCAGACCCGTGCAGAATATCTCTGGCCAAGTTGGTCCCGGCCAGCGCCAATCTCCCAGGCTCAACTCAGGTGCGAGAACACCTGTTACTCCGAAGCCAAAAGGAAAGGTCAAGAAAGCCAAGCGTAAGACATCTGCCCAGAAGAAAGGACAGCGCGGTTTCAAAAGATATCAAGCAGCATGGCAAGATGCCCTTGATCGACACCGCAATGAACAGGACCCAATTCCTCAAACTCCCGCGGTGCCAGCCCCTAACCACATGCATAATCCACCGCCTGCAAGAACTGTGGTACATATGGGCGAGGAGCTTCCAGCTGCTTCACAGCTCAGGCTTGTCTCAGGAAGGGCAGGACCAATGCCTTACGAGAACGGATATGTTGGGAAACCACATCATTCTACAAACGTTCAGTTTATATCTGGGCCACAAGTTGCTCGCAAGGTAAAGTCTCCATTTTATGAGGCACCACCCACCACACATCCACCAGTCTCGAGGGTAGCCGACCGTTTACAAGATATGCTGGTCCAATCCATTGAACCAGCATCTCCTAATACTATGAAACCATCCTTTGTGCGTGCGGTACCGCCCCGGGGACAAGCCTATAGGAATGAGCCACCCATCAGTTCCAGTATTCAGCGCCCAGCTATAATATCTTCGCCATCCAGAGGTATTGACGTTAGGGGTGAACCCATGCAAATTTCACGGTCTGCAGCGAGCCAACACTTGGCTTATGGAGACAGGCCCTATGAATTCACTGGACAGGGCCCTCCATCTCCGCATCATGGAAGTGGCATACCTAATGCCCCCTCGCATCGTTATGATACAAGGTCGCGTGGAACACAGAACCCTGCGAGGATCTTGGTAAGTCGACGGCCATACGAGGAAGTACAGCGACTTGGAGATCGTGATACACCAATTGTCATGGAAGATCGTGGTGGGTTCTATGAGCGAGTCCCAGTTCGTTCAACTGGAGATCATCCAGCACCCCGTGATGAAAGAATTGCCACTTATGGACGACCTGTTCCAGAGCCTTATAGAGCCCCAGAGATGCACCAGACTATTCCTTGGCAAGAGGGCCTGCGGCTGCCCCAAGGCAGTCGAAGCAACGCGGGTGTTGAGATAATTCCCATCAGCCGTGCACCTTTGGAGAGTCGGCCACACCCCGTCTTGGCGGAACCTCGAGCCGTACCATATCCTGTATCTGGCCCTCCAGGAGCTCATGATGATCCAAGAAGATATATTGAACGAGAACCACGCCTCGTTCGATACGATCCACCCGGTCCAGAGGTCCGCCCAGTTGTAAATGAGTCCATGGCACCGAGATACGAGCCATACCGCGAGATGTAAGTAGAGTATCACATGTTCGCATTTGGCCGCTTATTCACATGATACAGTCGACACGATGAAAGAGCTGAGCCTTTTCAACCTCGGGAGCCAGTACATCGATACTACCGAAATGAACCCCTTATTCAGGATGACCGCCGGCGGGCCCCTCCCCTACGCCCGGGCCGGCCTGAGGACGTTATTGTAATTGAGTGATGATAGAATAGGACGATGACTTGAAGGACGAGCACATTGTTTGCTTATTAGAACTACTGTACAAGGTACTTGGAAGCGTTGAGCATGGACATGCAGGCGTTGAAGTGTTCATTAGCATGGATATTGCGGTCCAGGAAAGCTGTTGGTGGTGGAATTTGAACTTTGGACGACGGCATGATCGGATGATACCCCCATGGGAGGCAACACTTGATTCAGAGTTACGTATGGCTACATTTTTTGGAGGCCATATTTATTCAAGTAATATGAGAACATGATAAGAGAATATTTACTTGAGATTTCATACTTGCTTGACTTTTATTTACTCTAAAACAACCTGTGATCTAAAATGAACTTGATAAAAATGAATGCCCGAACCTGACTCATCGAATGGGTATAACTATGGCATCTAGTTGCGTCCTCTCCTAGGCTTTCCCACGCCAGACGTTCCATGTCTCTTATCGACGCCCAATCCCTTTCGTCCAGCAGCAATGCCTCCCCTTCCACTCTTACCACCACGACCTCCCCTGCCACCGCGGAAGTTACCGCGGAAGTTTCCATGGCCGCCCCGATCCCGACCGGGGCTGATCCTGCTCTTGACTGCGGCAGCGTCGCTCTGATCCATCTCAAAGTCCTCATCGTCGTCATCCTTTGTGCGACGGTTGGAGAACTTGAGCTTGCCTCCGCGGCCACGCTTGGCAACGTCCTTGCCCTTGAGGGCGGCGACGTAGGCGCCCACGCCAGAAGCTTCAGGGTTGGGCTCGTCCACATCCATGGCACCCTCGTCGTCGCTGTCCTTGCCGAGGATGAGCTTGCCATCGAGATCAACCTTGGCCTTGGTACGTTGGGGCTTGCGCATCTTGACGGGCTTGGTGGAGGAGATGTTGGCCAGGGCCTTCTTGTCGAGAAGATCCAGGGGTTCGTCGTCGTCCTCAACGATATATGTCTTTCCACCCTTCTGAGCCTTCTTCTTTGGCCTAATCTCGTCATCCGAATCGTCATCGTCATCCGAATCACTGCTGTAAAGAGCCTGGTCGTATTCGTTCTCGAACTGGCGCTTGGGCTGGCCCTCATCATCATCACTGTCCTCGCCATCATGCTCACCCTTAGCAGCATCCTTCTTCTTCTTGGAACGTTCCTTGGTCTTCCGGATGTTGACAATCAACTTCTTATCATCATCGGGGGTGTTCTTGTGGATGTTGTCGTATCCAAAGCGACGAACCATACGCTCGAGAATGTGCTTGACCTTGGCCTTGAAGTGACCCTTGTGCTCGTGGCTCCAGACAATGAGGTTGGGCACGAGAGTAGAGAGGCGAGGAAGCATAAGCTCAACGGGAAGACCGATAACGCAGACCTTGACGAAGCCCAAACAGCTCTTGACGATTTCTCGGTTGTTGGAAGTAAGGAAGAGATCCATGGTTTGTACCAGGTCGGAGAGAGTTGCGTCGCTCAATTCGCTTCGGAACTCGTAGAGAAGTCGGCTAATGGCGGTAATGGAAGCAGAGATCATGTGGGGAGTGCTACCAGCAAGACCGGCGCTAACCATAGTGAAGAACTCCTCAATGTTGGCAGTTCCTGCGGGAGCATCCTCGGGCATGTGAGGAACCTTGCTGTTGTCGATGGTTGCGCCGTTGGCTCCGGACATACGGTGTCCCATGAGAACTAAGAGCTCGTATGCTGTTTCACGTGCACGTTCGTTGTTCTCCTTGCAAGAGATGACAACTTCGCTGAGCACGGCAGGGATGAAGTGTAGAGAGGTGTCGGGGATAAATGGGAGGAGGGCGATAATGGCGGCGAGACGCTCTCGTCGAGCAGGAGCTGAGACCTTCTCGGTACTGGAGAAGATGAGGTTCTGAAGCTCAGCACTCCTCTCTTGGAGAGCAGCCTTGCCAATCTCGGAATCTGCTAGGCGGGGGATGAGCTTGTAAGCCTTCTTCTGGAGTTGAGGCTCTTCCTCCTTGTTGATGATAACAGCAGCAATCTCGAAAAGAGCGGCGAAGCTTTCCCGAGGAAGATAGACGGACATTGTGATAACAAGATCCATCAGAGTCTGGGCTGTTGAAGGCATATGGTCCTTGGACTTCGGGGTATCCTTCTTCTTCTCCACGGGCTTCTCCTGTTGCAACTCAGCAGCAAGCATCTTGCTAACACGGTCGAAAGTCTCCATCAACTCCGCATTGGGAGTGATGCTAAGGAAAGTGTTGATGGTTTGCAGGATAGGACCTCGGCTCTGAGGGAGAGTTTGCGTGTAGACGTTGAACAGGACTGCGAGCATGTTGCCCGCAAACTGGGAAAGGTATTCGAGGTTCTTCTTGGCATCAGCACGGCTGACTCGGCTTTGAAGAACAAGATCTTCCTCCTGGTCCTCGATCTCAGCAATAGCCTGGTTGGACTCAATCAGAGTCTTGAGAGCTCTGCAGACATCCAGTCGCAGCTCAACCTGCTTATACAAGAGGTTGGCTAGGATCTCCGCAAACCCCTGATCGAAAGCCTCGGTAAGATCCAAGGGAAGATCGCAGTAGCCAGGAAGGGTAGACCAGATCTGCTGCACCACTGTCTCGTAGATCTTGACCTCCATTGTCTTCTCGGCCTGTCCATGGTCGAGAACTCTTTGGAACATAACCTCACTAAGTGGAACCATCTCACTCTTGAAGTGAGCTAGGTTTGTGTTGCTAGTGTAGTCTCGTAGAATAGGGAACATCCAAGCACGGCCTGGCTGACCCTTGGCTGGCTTTGCGAGGTTCAGAGGGAGGATGGAGAGCACAGCCTCGGGGCCCATTGCTCGGATCGCCTTACCAATGATCTCGTCGGCGTCCTTCTTGTTGCGGAAGGATCCGTTCTCACGAATTTCACCAATCGTCTTGGTGACATTCATCATGATAGGGTAAGACCTCCACCTCAAGGTGTCGAAAATGGCGCCCAGAACGTTGAAAGTCTGCAACCAAGCAGCCTGGAACTGGACAGTCAAGAGAGACTCTGCCGACTTGGCGAGCTTCTCAAGAATCTTCTCATCGTAAATTGAGGGCTCGAGGATGACCTGTCGAGGTATGCAGTTGGCCATGAAAGACACCAAGCATTCTGAGGCGGAAATTCGAATGTTCTCGGAGGGTGCCTCAAGGAATTGCGCTACCATATCAAACAGCTGAGGGAGGTTCTGGAATGTCTCATCGGGCTCGACCTGCGCCGAAACATCGTATCCTCTGGAAAGAATTGCGAGCCACGGGGGAACAAGTTGAGTGTCGTTTGCAGCAGGTCGGAGCTCGGAGATAATCTCCATAAGTCGCGGGAGCTTGGCCGATGAAACCTCGTCTGTCATACTCTCGAAGATCATCTCGAAAATTTCAAAAGCCGCCATGGTCATATACTCGTTTCCGCTCTTGGCAATGCCCAACAACAGCTCGCACAAAGACTCGATCTTCTTGCTAGGCCAGCCACCACTTGCGGCCGCGACGGTCTTGACCAGCTGGAGAGCATGGATCATGGCAGGGTCGTGGGTGGCGTCGTCCTTCTTTCCCTTGCGCGCCTGCGCGATCTTGCCGACTAGATCCTCGAGGTTCTTGGTAGCAGTCTGGGCGCACATGTCGGCGGCGGGGTGATCCAGCGAGGGGCTCGGAGGGGGGTTTCGAAGGACCTTCTTCAAAGCATCCTGCGACCTCTTTCGTACCTTCGGTCGGTGGTCCAGAGACATGTTCAAGAGTCCCGCAACAGCTCGTCGAGGTCCAATCTGAGAGACAGAAAGCTCCCAAGATGCAGCATCTTGCGCCAGAAGAAGAGATTCGAGACATCCTATGGAAGATCGCAACAGCATAGGTTCAGCATCCTGCATCAAAAGTACGGGGGCGAGAAGAGTAAGAATCTGAGTGAACTTGGATCGGAGGAGAGGCTGCGGGGCATAAGGCGTAACGACGTCGAGTAAGTAGACGACCGGAGTCGCCAATTCTGGGTTGACAGTGTCGTTGCTGTTAGCCTGCTGGAGGAGAGCTAGAAGAGCTGCAAAGTATCCCGTCGGCGTGGGTGCAGTGTTCTGGTCCTTGAGAGTCGACTCGACGGCCTGAAGTACAACGACAGTCTACATTCAAGCATGTTAGTGTGCGACTCGAGATCTTGGGCGCATGGAACATTATCAGCGCAAGACAAAACATACCCTCTTTTGACTTTGTAGACCAGGGGACTTGATCTTGTCCAGCTTTTCAGCCAGAGTAGGGGTCGAGGTCGCCATCTTGTCTTGAGCAATTCAATCCGCAACCACCACGACTGGACTATTGTTCGGTGAAAGCAAAGACCCCAGCCAAAAATTCCCAAATTTTTACATCCAAAAATTGCTTATCGCACCCCGCTGGACTGATAAGGATGTGGGGTGGCTAGTGCCGCTTGAGCCACAGTCTGCCAGCCCCCCCGTTATGAGGATGCGGCGCCAGCTTACCGCTGTATCCGAACGCCTACGTACTGTAGCTGTGCCCCTCCAGCCTCGGGCAGGAGCTGACCTAAGGTGTTGGCAGCTTGCGCCTCTCGTTACAGTACTCAATCGCAAATCCAATATACAGCCTCGTTTCTCTTCTACCGTCAGAGAGACACCATGGCTTTCCTCATTCTTGTTATAGGAGACCTCCATATCCCGGATCGGGCGCTTGACATTCCCGCCAAGGTACGATCCAGCGCGCGGTGCTCCAAAGGTCGCGCGCACCGCTAACACCACTCTGTACTGTAGTTCAAGAAGCTCCTCTCTCCCGGAAAGATCAGCCAGGCGCTTTGCCTCGGGAACCTGACCGATAAGCACACGTACGAGTACTTGCGATCCGTCTCCCCCGACCTCAAGATCGTAAAGGGTCGCTATGACGTCGAGGCCACCTCCCTCCCTTTGACCCAGGTCGTCACCCATGGAAGCCTACGCATTGGATTCCTCGAGGGATTTACCCTCGTTTCTAATGAGCCCGACCTTCTTCTCGCCGAAGCCAACAAATTGGATGTGGACGTTCTGTGCTGGGGTGGCACTCACCGCTTTGACGCCTTCGAGTATATGGACAAGTTCTTTGTAAACCCAGGCAGTGCAACCGGCGCATTTATGGAAGGCTGGAGCCAGGAAGGCGAAGAACCTACACCAAGCTTCTGCCTGATGGATGTATGTGCTTCGCTAACAATTGTTGTTAAATCACGTTACTGACCCTACCCTAGGTCCAAGGAATCTCGCTCACCCTATACGTCTACCAATTACGAAAGGACGACAAGGGCAACGAGAACGTGGCGGTTGAGAAGGTGACATACACAAAACCAGTTGAACCTTCAGGAGGATCATCATAAAATGCACATAGATAGGGGGAGTTTACCACTACAAGGACATTCAACGACGTATTCAAGGCCAGCAGCAGAATCTATACCCAGTCACTTTGAACAAACACGCGGAGGGTTCTCCAGAAGAAAAAGGGGGGCTCTCATATCCAACAAAGCATCAATTGGCGAGATGCACTGCCAATAAATATGTTTACCAATCGGGTGCTTGTGTGTCCAACAAGGAACATTACAATTGTAAATACAAACATTGAGAAAATAAAAAAACAACTATCCATCGCTTGGTGTAGAGGTATCTTGGGCATGTAACCAGTCTGAATGATTCCCGTTGAAGCAGCATCAGCGCTGACAAGCAACAGACTCCTTTTTAAAGAACAAGAAAAGAAAAACGCCCAAATGCTCTATCAAACTCCCGCTATCACAATATGCATCATTACAGCATCATACTCCTTCGCCTCGAGGAGGCGCGCTCCTTGACTCCGAGCCCTTCCTCGTTGTGAACAGCGGAAGAGACGCGTCGTGAGGGTCGTCGGCCGGCGGTCTTCTTCTTGATCTCAGCGGGGGCTTGCTCTTCGGCTTGTGGTGACGAGGGCGTGAATTCATAAACGTCGACTTCGCTAAGTCCGGTCGTGTCAGAGGATGATGTATCTTCCTTGAAGTCCTCGCTGTTGGCAACAATCTCCTGAATCATCATGGATGTACGTCTGCCACCTCTGATAGCCAAGGTCTTGGACATATCTGAGGGCGAACTTTTGCCAGCCAAAGGGCTAGCGGGAATACTACCAGGCTCATTCTCTGCATTCTCTGCATTCGCTGCATTGGCAGAAGGCAGATTCTTCCATGAGTCCTCGGTACCACTTTCACGCTTCACTTTGGCTGTATCGGGGGCGGACTGTTCGGCCACACTGGAACGCCGGGCGTATTTACCCTCTCCAGCCACAGCATCAAGCATCTCTTTGGTGGGTCGTCGCATCTTATCTCTGAGGTTTGGCTCTGCGTAGCTGACTGCGGTCCTATTTCGTCGGCTGGGCCTTGGTGGTTCTCGGCTTGCATTGACGTCTCCAGGTGGGGGCGTTCCTCCTCGCCCTGTGTCCTTCGAGGCGGCGGTGTCTGGTGAGCTTGGGGAGAGGAGGGCTGGATCTGTGAATGGCGTTCTAAGTCCACAGGGCACCTCAACATCAACAACCGCAGGAGCAGCAGGCTCAGGATCCAATACAGCCTCAATAGTGATGGGTGCTAGGGACTTGGACCGCGACTTTGGGCGTTCTTGGGAAGCCTTGGCCTTTATAAGATCGGCTTTAGCTGTTGCGATTTCATCGGTACTGACTGGCTTGGAAGCCTTCTTTGGCGAGGTCATATCATCATTCGTGCTCTTTGCTGCGAGGGGCTTCCTTGGACCCGTCGCACTCGTCTTCTCATGTGCGTTCTTTCTCATACTGGCGAGCTCCTTTAGCGTTCTACCTCCAGCCTTCTCACGGATTGACGGCTTTTCGGTGGTGGTTCGGGGGTTCTCGTTCTCGTTGTTGATCCTCTGGGATCTGTTGGTGACCATATCATCTCTAGCGGCGAGCTTTCTCTTTGAGCCAATCTTGACAGGCTGAGGTGCTGGAGCTTCAGCACCGGGTTCCTGGGTCACGGTCTCAATTGATTTGGTGGTTAAGGGTTTCGTCTCGACTGGCTCCGATTTCTGTGGCTTGGTGACTTCCTCAGTCTTCTTCTTTTCCGGAGAGGGCGATCTAGGTGAGGTCTTGGTGGTTTGAGGTGACGTGAGTGCCTCGGGTGGCGCAAGTTTTGTCTTTGGGCTTTCTTGTACGGGTGCGGGTGTAGGTGCGGGACGCGAGCGGGTAGGTGAGTCGACCTTGACAGGATCCTCCTCAATAAATTGGGAAACAGGAGGAGGGCCAAGTTCGGGTGATTGAGATGCATCAGTGGTGTCGTCAGTGTCGGCTCTTGATCGAAGTGCAAGGATTTGTTCAGGGCTTTAGGTCGTCAGTAGGCTTCTCTACTGAGAACGATGAGTTGACTCACTTCATGGATTGTCTCGGGTAGGATTTGGTCTCTGGAATATGTCCCAGTTCTTCGATCTCACGGGCAATATCCCGCAGTCGTCGTTGCGAAGGACTAGGTCTGGCAGAGCTGAAGCTCAATCTAGGCTTTGTTGACTTTCTGGGTCGCGGAGAGTGTCGCTTCATAGGCGGTTCAAGGCCGAGGCCAGCAAGAAGGGTGCCCCATTCTGTAAGCTGGGATTCTAACTTCTCCTTGATTGCAAGTGCGTGATCAGCAATCCGTCGAGAATCGTTGTCTTCGAGCTCCTTCTCTAGCTCCAGGATGCGGCCCCGAAGCTCGAGGTTCTCAGATAGCATGCAGGCGCAGTCATTCTCAAGTTCTCGGATACGTAGGGCGCGTATGTTGTTTGATTTAGCAAGGTCGCGGTTCTGGCGTAGTAGCTTCTTTCGAACTATATCACAGGACATGGTCAGCTCACGCCAGGATAGTTGTAGAAACAGAAGCTGTCGAGCTGGAACATACGCGTCTCAAGACTGTCCGTAGACACGGGGGGTTCGTTCAGTCTAGCCATAGCTCATAATGTATTGGGTTTAAACAGTCGTTTGGAGATTTTCCTGTGGAGTTAGTCGAACGTTGCAGGTATGCTTTTGTCGAGTGACGGAGTGTTGTTAAGAGTCGGTCTACAAAAGGGAAATTTTGGTTGTATCATTATTTACTACACCCGTTTTTGTCATAGCGTCTCACCACTGGTTGCCGGGGATACCACAAACCCCACGATCAACCCCACCATCGTTGAATGGAAACGCGGTGTTCAACTTGCCTGACAAAGAAGTCAAAAAGTACCTTTCGAGCTTTGTTGCACGTCGCAAATACCATCATGTCCTATCCGACACGGTCACTCTCCTCCCATGTGCGTGCACCCAGCGCCTCAGCATCATCAAGCGGGCAGTCGCCTGCCCTATTAGCGCGCATCGAAGAGAAGAAGGCTGAACTCGAAAACCTCAAAGAGCTTAAAGAGCTCAGCGCTGCGGTCGCAACACAGATGGAAGCTTTAGAACAGAAGCTATCGACGCTATCTGATGGTACAGAAGGTAAAAAAGTGCTGGCGGGCTTTAATGTACTTCAACTAACATATACCAGCCATCGCGGCAGTTGTTGGAAACTGGCATAATGTGCTACGTGCCATTAACATGGCTTCCTGTATGTCACTAAAATTTTGACAACAAGAACTCATCTAACCGTTTTATAGCTAAATTGGCAAAGACGGCAGCGGATCCTACACAAGCACCCGAGGATACAACGGGGCCGCTTCCTCAAACTCTAGTCAGAATTCCAACAGAGCATGCACCAGCGTTGCAAGCTCAGGCAGATGCTGCAGAAGCCGCCGCAGAGGAAGACGAACCATGAAGCGCAAGTTGGTATTCGAACTAATACTCGAGAGCTCGCCATACTATCCGTCAAGACTCTAAATCACCTCCACCCTAGGCTTTAAGAGTCACAGATGCCCACCAGGACGCTGATTATTCTTTCTTTCCCGTCTGACCAAAGTCGTAACCTCCCTGATGCTTCGGCTAGAAGGACCGTCAGTGCTGGCACCATCTCTCCTCGGACGCAATCACAGCCGTGTCTGCAGGTTCCTGCCCACCACAGCCAGTAGTATCTTTTGAAAACTTCTCAAGTCAAGCAACAGCAAAGATCTTGCGAGTGCTTATTGGCAGGCCAGAAAGTTATTTTTGGAGACAGTATGAACGGACAGGAGGACGCTACGAAGCGTACGGATGAAGATGCTCGACGTAATGTCTAGCCTTAAAAATGAGGCTTACCCCCCTCAAGAGAAGATACTGAGGCGAAGCCAATAGAATACCTGGAGACTTCTCAAGTGATTCCTGGAAGGCGAGCATGTGTAGGTGCTTAGCTGTATCATTGTGCTTGGTTTCTCCGATCCGGTCTTTGATGTGCGGCAAGAGTGGCTTCGTTACTATAAAGATCAAGGCATTCATTGCAGAGGGCCGAATAGAGTAACCTAACGTACAGTAGTTAGTGACTCCGAGTCAAGACTTTATTTAGTCCAAAGCCTTCTGCCAGATGTTAAGCAGTTTTAGTAGATCTTTTACGATATCAGATTGAGTTGAGTCGGTGTGGAAAGACAATGGATGTGGCCATATACTCTCGATAGTACAGTCTATTTTCCAGCCTTCTTCTGACCACGTTCATTTTCTAAGTCTGAATTGCATAAACCGAGCTGATGGGTTCGAGAACGAACTCTTGGTTTTATATGAATGCGATTGAATTTCTTATCCATCAGTATATGCGGCGTATGTGGATCATGTTTGCGCATGTCATTTGGAGTGCATATGCTACTGCACAGCGGGACTCCCGCTCTGGAGCCGAATCAACCAATGAAACAGGATTGTCAGTTTAACGACGGACAGAGCGACAAAGGAATGGAATTGGCAAAGTGATCAGCCACGGCTCAATAATAGTTATAAAATATGTCAATTGAGAGGAAAGTTACCGTGGCTTCTTGATACACGCAGAAGAAGGAGTTACGCAAATACTACGTATCAAATGGAAAGAATCAGGCAATCTGGAGGGAACGGGAAGGTAGCATGCAGCTTCGCGGTTGCCGTGGTTGTTTCAATGTTATTGTTTTTATTGACTTCATTCTGCAGCCACTTCCTCCTCCTCCATCACAACCTTTCTCCCCGCTCACCATCCATTGCTAGATATTTTGGTCGTTCCGTTTTCATCAATTCCATCACTTTGCGATCTGTACTAGAAGCAATACTTTACATACTCCTGTCCTGTCCAGACTCAGACAAGGCCCCGCTGTTGGCCGCCGCCTTGATAATCTTCATCCCTGTTCTTTGCGAAATTGCACTCAGGTCCCTGGCTATCATCCCCTGGCTTTCGACCTACGACGAGTCCGGTGGCGCCCCAGTCTCAGTCATTGTCTCTCAAGAGCCTCTCATAGCCCCGGCTTTCCAGGGTTTGTTGGTAGCCTTGTCATTAGCTTTAGGGGTCCCCCTCAGCTCCATCAACACGACCTTCCAAGAGGCTCATTGTCCCGATGCCATCCATGGGTCAGCAACCCCAAGTCCACCGTGCCACTAACAAGGCCCCGGCCTCTCCTGGGTCCGCGACCGGCCGGGATGTTCATTTCATAGAACCTAGTTCTGCTTCACGTCCCTCCTCGATCCCCTCTTCCTCTCCGCGCTCCCGAGGGATGCTTCAAGAGCTTTCCGCTGGTCAAGTCCATAACAAGAGTCTTGCCTGGAACTCGCCTCAGCACAACCAAAAACAGAAGCTATATCTCAAGTCTGGTCCTATCAAGATACCTTCCAACACCTTGTTTCGTGGGCCGCGACGCCCGACTGTCGACTCCGACACCTTCGAGCCCCTCGATGCGGTTTTGGAAGAATCAGTTGTTTCTGGTGTCAGTGCTACTGCGACGACTAATGATTCGTTGCCTTTGAGTGCCGATCAACTGTCGTCTAAAGGTTCGTCTCAGCTTCACATTAGTCATTGCGCAGTCAATCCACCTACTTTCCCTTAGAGTATGCTAACATAATTCGTGAAGCAAACCCTATCGCATCTCATCCATTGACCAATACGAACCCCCAGACCCCGACTCAGCTTCAGTTCCAGAATCACCTCGCAGGTCAGTTCGAATGGGTGTTATCGTTCTCGGCTCCAGCCAGTCACGCCAATGACCACGGTTCTCATGATCATGGCGATAACGATCGCCACGACGCTGAGACTAAGGTTTACGGCTGTAACTTGCTGTCACGCCAGCCGCGATCATTCTCCCCTGGACCCCGTAACAGCACTAACGAGGCTGACATTTTCACCCTTCTAGCCACTCCATTGATGGCAAACGAATACTTAGACTCAGGACTCGACCTTTCTCAAATCCCCGTCAATACCGCCAACATGGCATTGCCTCCACCTCCAGCATATGAGCTTCACCAGACTATTCCGCTTAAGGTACCTGAAGTGGTTGAAGTGGTGGAAGCTGTTTCACCTTCTCTCACTCTGATCAGTGAAAGAAGCAGCAGTTACGCGGGGTCTTCAAGGAACGGGTCCTTTTCTGTGCCCCGTATCGAGGACTCTTTCGAAGAGCTTGATAAACTTGAGGATGAGCTTGAGGCTATCAACGCTGTTACGCAGCCACGACGCATTACCTTGCCCGAGAATGCTCTTACCAGTACCAAGCATCTGGAGCCACCCTCCGCAAACAAAAAGTCGACCATCTCCAAAAGAGCATCTATGGCCGGCATGTCTTCCACGGTACGCATCAAGCAGTCCGAAAGGACACAGCCTTCTCTTCGCCGGTCGACTTCCCTAGTATTTAGAGACAAAAAGCAAGACGATTCGGAGAGTACACCTGCACTCAAGTCTCAAGCTTCACGAGGAAAATTGGCCAATTCTCAATCCGCATCCTTCAAGGCACCCATCAAGTCCACGAAGCTGCCGACTGTGCCCAACTTTGAGCTTCCCGGTGAGGCTGTAGCTCGACGTCTGAAGGAACAGCGTGAAGCTCGCCGAGCCCAACAGGCTGACGCTCAGAAAGCTTATGTGCCTCCTCCGAGACCGAAGTCTAGTAAACCACTCACCAAGCCCAACTTTGAGCTTCCAGGAGAAGCTATTTCTCGCCGCAAGCGCGAGGAACGTGAGGCCCGCCTCAAGGCACAAGAGGAAGAGGAGCAGAAGAAGCGAGAGTTCAGGGCGAGACCTGTACGAAATAGTATAACACCGGCCTCTATGCCACGAGAGACAATCGCCAGCCTTGCTCGGCAAGGTAAGCTTCCTCAGGACGATACAGCAAAGCAGTCAGGGGCAACAAAGCCAAAGCGAGTGTCCAGTGTCAACCCGCGAGCAGCCCCTGCGGCAGAGACCCAGGTTTCTCAGAGCCGAGGTCGACTTTCCACCGCAACGTCACGAGAAGACCTTAGTCGGGGGACCTCAGCGTCTACCGGAAGTGCCAGTGGAAAGCGTGCAACACTTACTATCGAGGAGGCGCGTCAACTCAAGATTCGTGGCAGGGAGATTTTTCAGCGAGACAACACTAGCTACACGCAAGACAGGGAGCGTGAGAAGCGAGAGCGTGAGGAAGCAACTCGGCTAGCCCGCGAACAGGCGGCGGAGCGTTCTAGAATTGCGAGCCGGGAATGGGCTGACAAGAAGCGCCGCAAGGAGCAGGCTATGATGGAATCCCTGAAGGGGCAGTGAATGTTTTGAAGCCTTACAAGTGTCTGATTTGAGACTCTCCCACAGCTATTTCTCTACGGAGCTGGGGCAGCTTATGCCCCCCTAATCTATATACCTTGAGCTGGGAGTTGGGGAAGGATTGGAGTTTTGGCACGGGTATGTGCTTGTTTGTCATTGAGATATCGTTGCTTTGAGTATTTTCCACGGCGTTTGTTTATTAGTGTTTAAGGAGAAGTCGGCGTACCTGAGAGTCCTCATTCAGCTAAAGATTGTACAGAGCTGCAAAACTTACTTGTCAGACTTGAGGCTATTATCAGATTATACAATCACAGGAACAACTGTTTATGTTATCTTTTCGCGTCCAGGTTCGGGTTTATGTCCCCTGTATCAATCACACCCAACAGAACCGAGGTGCCGTACATGGACACAAGGCTTGGATGGTGTTGCAAGTTGAGATGGCTGCTGATACCGACTTGGCAGGAATCAATCCTATGTACTCTGACAGAAGGCCCCTAGTTCCAAGGTATATCTGGATGGAACTGCAGTCTTATTGCATAACATTTCATTAAATTCGCTTGCTATATACCTCTCTATAAATCCATGTTTCAACATCGTTCAACTCAACCTCTAAAGGGCCATACAAATCCCCTGACACAACTCATTTCAACTGTTCAACTTCGACATAACTTTTCACACCTCTTCCTCACCAGAATATTAATGGACTGTAATAAGTGGTCCCTTTGAGCATCCTGGACAGAGCGCAGTGTCGCTCTGCCGTTCCTCGTATGTACAGATTCCACCTCATGATGTGAGCGTATTCAAAGGGCATATCGCCCTACCGTTGCCTTCGAAACTAAGTAGGAAGGAAAAGAAAACCAAGAATGCTCCGTTTTGAACGTGATGTTGATTCAAAAACAAAAAAAAAAGGTAAGCTCGAGTGAAAGCTCAAGTTTCCAGAGAGTGAGTGATTAACTTGTAGCCTATTCGAAATAGATGGCTAGGTTAAGAAAACAAAGTAGGTGCCGGAAGTGTGAAACGCCGTTAAGTGCATATTCCACCTCCTAGCGAGAGATTTCGAAAGGACGTGGGTATCTTTCTAGTGACATAGAGAAAATCGTGGCCACCGAGTTCGGTAGCACGGAAAGAATAAGAGTAATTGCTTAGAAGTTTTGCGAGATACCTGCGCTTTGCTGTGGGTAGTGAGCTGGGTTCTCGATACGTGTGTTCCGTCGTGCCGGATTATCTCGAATAATGGCCTGTTGGGCCCCGTTCTCGTTATAAGGGTTCTGGTTGTACTGGTCGTAGTACGCGCCACCAGTACCGTATGGTACTCCCATAGGGTCTGAAGCATCGGATCGACCAGCAGCACTGTAAGAAGAGGAAGCATTGGAAGGTCCACGGTGTACATCAGCGCCACGGTTGTTGGCAGTAGAAGGACCCATTGCTCCCAGAATTTCGCCCTCAGGAGAGTGTGAACCATCCATAAGAGGCTCACCAGATCGGCCGTCTGACATGTTGCCTCGAGTTGGCGAGGTGATATCTGAGTAGGCTCCAACACCGCCAGATAGAGTTGTTGAGGCCTTGCGACCGGTCGAGCCGAGAGTTGTGTTGCCCCAACCACGGTAACCTGAAGATCCGTCTTCCCTCATCTCATAACCGCCGTCTGCCATTCCAACAGCGGGGATTGTAGGATCGGCGTTAGGGTTGTAGGCATAATCTTCGACCTCCTTGCGTCGCTCCTCTTCAGCCTGTCGTCTAGTCTTGCGCTTCTTCCACCAGAACAGACCAAGAAGGGCGAGAATGGCAATCGCGGCAATCGGTACAGCAACACCAATGGCAACTTTGCTCTTCTGGCTCAGACCCTTGTCGCCTCCTCCGCTTCCACTACCACCAATAGCGTCGGCATCGTCGGTGCTGGTTGCCGAAGCAGAGGCTTCAGAAGCAGTGACCCTTTGAGTTCGAACAGCGGTTACGAGAACGACACTAGTCTCTGGGCCCTGGGAACCGGTCACTGTAATAATAGTCGACAGAACTTCGGATGTGGTAATATCACTGGCAGAGGGCTCGCTGTCATCGGTGCTGCTCGCGTCATTATTGCTATCATCCGTTGAAGATGGATCTGGCGCTGCGGTGGTTGGGTCCGCTTGAGTAGGTTTGTTGGACTGGGTCTGAGTGGGCGAAGGGTTGTTTTCGGATGAGGGAGATGGGTTGTCCGAGGTTGCTGCTGGAGGAGCTGTCTCGGAAGGACTGGGATCATCAGAAGCTTGAGTAGCAGCGTCGGTCGGTTCCTCAGTCGCTGCGTCAGTTGGTGCTGCACTCGCTTTGTCGTCGGTAGCAGAGGGTTTAGTATCGGAGGCCTTGGCCGAAGTTGGAGCGGCGGGTGCTGCAGAGGAATCATCAGCGGACGCCGAAGGCTGGTTGGCGTCGCTGTTGTTGTCGGAAGCAGGAGCAGATGCCTGGCTAGGAGCCGAGGGCTGCTCGGTGGGCTGAGCGGCCTGGCCCGGCGTAGACATGGCGAAGGTGGGTGTGCTCACGCTGGGGAGCTGCCTGAGATTGAGGAACATGTCAGCGGGACATCAAGACTTCTCGTGGAGACTTGGGATAGATTCAAGGTGAGGTAGAGAAGCAGAACATCTAGCCAAGGGATGTAGTGCAGTGACCATTAAAGTCAATCAACACAAGGGAGTCATTGGCAAATGGGTCGCGATACAGTCGGAATGGGAGGGTAGAATATTGGCATAGAATATTCCTCCAGTCCAGGACCTAAGCTCGCGTGGATGGGGTTCGAGGGATAGACGGGATCAAGGTATTGATACTGAATGACAAGCAATAGGAGGACAAAGATGCGATGCATCCTGACACGACGTACCTTTGAAACTATTGACCGACAGTCGATCCGTTTTAGAACGAACGAGAAACGAGATTATTCGCCAAGGACGCGTCAAGGACGAAAAAGTGAAGTTTCGAAATTGACCTGTAGATGTATGAGAGGAGGTCGAGGCCGAAGTTGAGGGCGTAGAGGTTAAGGTAAGGTGAGGTTGGGTGATTGATTGGGTTTGGGTTTGGGTTTGGGTTTGGGTGGTGCGAGACAAAAACACAGCCAGCCAAAGCAGAGCAAAGACCGCAAGCTGCAAGCCAATGGCCAGGTCTTAGCGGCCGCTGAGATGAGGTCGGGGCGGGCTGGAGGTCCCTACAGGCGGGTACCTGTACTTTAACCGGGCCTGCTCCTGGACAATGCAGCGCAGCACCCCGTATTGGATCCAATTCTTTTCCAAGGCCCTGAGAGTTGCAGTGATGAGCGATGCGTACCTTTGGTGGGCCTTGACTTCAGACAGAGTTGAATAGTGTAAATATAGCGCGACCTTCAAAGAAGACCGTTTAACTATTCCCAAGGTAGGTAGAATTGCTATTGATGAGAACGGCGCCTAAGGAAACGGGTGCCGGTTTGCTTTCGGGAGGCGTACGCTATTCCAGATCCACTCGTTTTGGACAAGATGAGCGAAGATCAATCAGGGAGAGAACTGCACAAGATCGAGAATGTGCATGCGTATGCGTATGCGTGTACGTGTGTATGAAAGAGAGAGAAATGAAACTTGAATGAGACAAGACACCTCGAAGAGTCAGAAAATAATTCTAGACTAAAGTGCCAGCTGAAAGAGTGTGGCACACGATAGTTTGAACATCAGCATCGGGCCTTTAGACAGCCATTCACATACAAAGGCTTCAAATCATCAGCCACAATCACCCTCTTCCTTCCCACAGAATTAGAAGGTCTGTATCTCGATTTGGAACAACTACAGTACAATCGAGGGACACGCTCCAGTTCTGGGCCGGGGTCTCTTGGCGATGGAGCCCCCAAGACGATATACGAGCCCCCAGAGGCGGTGATTGTCTGCTTTTTGCTCACCTCGGGACGATCAACGGAGCGACACGACGAGAAATTCCGTCCGTCAATCAAGATCTTGGTTAATTATATTATAGCCAGGTACCTTATAATCATCATCATCACATTGCGATGCATTTTATTTGTTTACTATGTCTGCTATCGACATGAGATATATAAGCTTTACACCAAAAACTCTCCCTTGCAGATACAATGGAGACTTCAATTTCCGCGCTGCATAATCCAATTTGGATAAACAACACAGAGCATCTAGACTACTTGTACCGACTACCTACCAACAAAAATCCGTAAACCATAACCCCGATCGTGAAAAAAGTCTTCTTCCCCTCTGGGCCCCAGATGGCAATCGTCGTTTCACCACCTCGTTCAACACGTCATGATGATGGAGCCAAGTAATTAAACCTTTTCATATTGGTTCCAAAATCGCGCTGCCAGACTCCAGCCATGTCTGCTGCTCTATTGACAATTTTCCTTATTAAATGCATTGCAGGCATTGGTTATCTCCTTTGTTTAAGAATGAGGAGATTCGAGGGGGGGGAGGCTGGTTGGCATTCGAGTATCTTTATGGCGTGCCTTGAACCCTTTAATTTTACCGTTGCTGCACTGGAATGTCATTCTCCTTCTCCTGCGTCCCTGCGATTCTCTATCAGTTGATCAATTCCCTCGGTTCAGGCATTCAAAGCCTGACATTTGTGACTTCACATGCCGTCAATCTTAACTGACAGCATATAATCTCGGAGCCATATCCTGAAGAGTCGATACAATGCGACGCTGGCTTCCAGGGCAGACATCCATGTTCACCCGGAAGAAAGGAAGAGACTACTACGTAGTGTTTGCGATCCAATTGTAAGTCTACTAGTCTAGAAAGCTTCTCTACGGTTTGGAATGTGAGATCTGAGACAGGCGTCTGTCAAGTTGAACGTCAAGGAGAAAGAAGCTGGTGTAATAGCATAAGCGGACTGGGTGGTCAATCAACTTGGTCTAGCCACCATCAGAAATCCTAACACTTTCAGGACCCAGGGGTCTGGAAACCTGTCAGACAAGACATCCAATATTCCCTTGGCAGTCATTGACAAGATCCAAGCAATATCTCTTGATCTACTCTACTCAACTCGATTGCTGTACCTGTGGAATCCTCTCATCGTAGGCCTCTCGCTGACTTGCTTGAAGGCGTTAGTTATTAGCCTCCACAAAGAAGCGCAGCAAAAGCCAAAAATAGAAATGTGGTCGCGTGTCTCCGTATCGCCCCAGGAACACGACCTTGATTCGACGGGGACTCCGCTGATCTTGCAGCAGAGGTCGGTGAGTTACAGTACCCACGCAGGTGGTTGAAAATAATCAAGACGTCTACTAAACTTGAGATAGGTCACTATAATAGTTAGAGCATACTTTAGGAATATTTTAGGCTGAAATGCTTGATTTATTCTGTCACCCCTTACCTTTGGGTACTGCCTGCTGAACCGCCTGCCACGATGCCAAAATCTTCTTTTGGATCTGCCAATCGTGATTTATTTTGCTTTAGCTTGCCTGATCTTGGTATCGTGTTATGCTTGGGTTATTCGTACTGCGGGTAGACCCGTGGTGTTGCGATGCTGGCTCACAAATATTAAGAGCAGGCGATAGATGGAAATCCAACTGCCCTTTTAAGATCATCACGAGCTTAGCTCAGACCATAACAGCACATGATCAATTTTAACTCATCACTTAATAGTATATCACTCATGCTTGACCAAAAGAGCCATTAAGATTATAGAAACAAGATGGCCGTATTGAAGTGATCAACGCCAGATCCAATTGACCTATATACAACGGCTGAACGTCGTCCGAGCCGGCAGTCGTCATCTAGTTTGTCGTGTGGTTTTCCAAGACCTTCTATAATATGCAAGCCTGCAGATTCCCAGTGTGAAAGATAATATCGCAAGACATCATGACCCTAAAATACGCCCGTGAAGTGAAAAAATGTGCAAAGTTGACAAGATCGGCGCACGCTGTGAGTAATGCAATGCCAGAAAGACAACGCTAAGAGAGTGTTTCACACGTCCGTGTTGACCACGGCCGTGCTACTGCGCTGCCTCATCAGGGCCGGATGCCCCACGACGGCTTCAACGTATCTTGCAACGCGGCTGAGTTGAACACTGTGTCGCCAGGCAGGCGGCTGACACGTCCCGCTCCGGCACGAATAGCTCCAAGCTGAGCCTGAGACATACCGCTGTTGTTACTCCTGATACTTCCTGCGTCGCTCATGGTGTCTGAGTCCTTGAACTTCTTGGGTGGCGCGAAATCAAGACCAGTGAAGGTACTGGACTTGCGGAGCAGATGACTATTCCGAATTAGCTATGATACAGGGCATGATCTTATTCAGCATGACTTACGGGCTAGGGAGAGCAGTGAGCTCCTCGAAAGGTGAAACGAGAGTCTGAGCCGCAGGGACAGAGGGAGAGTAGGGTCGTCTCTCGCCGAATGGGCTTTGAGAACGGCCAGCGGCAGTGTCACGGATGTTGCTGGGGGGAGCGAAGTCGGCGGCGTTGATAATGGCGAAGTTATCATCCTTGAGCTTAGAGGGAGCCGGGAGAGTGGCCAAAGGTGCAGGTGGTGGGAGCCTCTTCCTGGGAGGTTGTCGGATCCTAGCCGAGGCTGAAGAATCGGGTCGGGGTCCGAGAGAAGAGCCAGCACGAGATCGTCCTCCAGGTCCGCTTTGGTAGCTCATGCCGCCGATGGAACCGTTAGGACCACGGGGACGGGGTCCAGGACGGCCGGGTCCGGGACGGCGGCCAGCTGGTGGCGGCGTCATGGCACGGCGAGTAACAGGCTGGGCGTAGGGCATGACAAAGGCGTTAGTCTCGGGGTCGAAGTAAGGCGCTTGATCACCCATGTAGCCCTGATCGTAGTCCTCATAGTACTTGGGACCAGCTCGTTGGCCTTGAGCCATGGGTGGCATAGGAGGCATGGGCGGCGGCGCCTCCTTGCTATCTTCAAAGTACTCCTTGTAGAAAGAACGGATACGGTTGGCGCGGTACTCAGGATCCTCAGACTCGGTGATCTCATCCGGAGGAAGGGGACGGAATCCAACTGAGAGTCTCTTGTTGTCCTGCTGGGGAACTCCTAGACCCTGGTACTGAGGAGTGTCCTCGACGAATGATGTTCGTTGCATGGTGCGACCACGGCCATCGTCATCATGGTCCACGTAGTAACTTGAAATGTCAGCCGCAGGGGTGTAAGCCTCGTAGTTGGAACCATCGCTCTGTCGGCCGTGCATGGGCAGAGGAGCAGAGTTGGGCACATCGGGGGAAGACACAGTTGGAGACTTGGGCTGAGGAAGAGAAAAGTTCAAACCAAGGCCAGTCGCCTCATGCTCCCGGGCGGGAGGTAGAGGAAAGTCGTTTGCAGGCTGAGCGGAGGAGGGCAGCTCAAACTCGGGACTCTTTGTCCTGACCGCGGGAGGTTGCTGGATAGAGTTGCCGTCACGTTTCTCATCGAAGTCAGAAACGACTCCAATTTCAGGAATGATGGGAGTAGGATGGAATCCATCCTTCTCAGAATCAAACGGAGATTTTTGCTGTAGAGTGGCCGCGGGCATCTTGGGAGTGCCAAAAGGATCGACCAGTGTTGAATCGGTTGCCGAGACTGGTGTCTCGGGCAGAGAGTTCATACGAGATGGGGGCATCTTCAGGCTGCCGGGTTTGCCAGAGTTACGAGGACTGGCAGTTTTAGTATGGAGGGAGGAGGTATCCTTGGGGTTAAAGGACCGCAGTGAGCCGGTCTCGCTATGCGTATAGGTCGCAACATACTGGTAGGGGTCCTGGTTGTCATTACCCAAAGTCCTAGCCATAGAGTTGAGCGACTCTCGTGAATCCTGTATGCCGGGGGGCAACAGGTAAGGCGATGAGAGGTTCATATCCATCGACAGTTGGCTAGGCTTATGGTTGATACCCTTCTCGCCACCTCCCATAAAAAGACTTCGGCGGGCAGACTTCTTTGCGCCGCCCATGGGACCATCGTCGAGTCCAAAGTCCAGGCTCTTGTGAGGATCACGCGCATCCTCGATTGCCTGCTTCTTCATGTTTCTACGGTGAAGGAAGTACAGGAAGCATGCGATGAGCACAATCGGAATCCTAAATGAACCAGTTAGCAAGTCATGCTTCATTCGACCAACCAAAATCTCAAAAACAAGGATATAGTTGAGGCATACACAATAGCAACTACAATGGGGATCACCAGGCTGTTTCCGCCAGCCGGCTTCTCGCAAGTATTGCCCCCTGCATCGTTATGGCAAGAGTCTCTCGCAAAGAGACGGCGAAAGACAGTGGTTGACGATGTCGCTGTGTCATGGTTGACGCGAGGTCGAAGGCGATGGCCTTGGTAGTGAGCGAGCCCCATGTTGTTGATGTTGCCCTGCTAGCGCATACACTACGAAGCTTCCAAACAAAGAGATGTTGATTGTTAAGAATGTCTTGTTCCTCCACAAAAGATGTCGTAAAATGGCGTATAATAGAATTAAGAATATTCGAATATTAAACTCCAAGCACAACTGTCATAACCATCGGTTATATACAATTGACAAGGTCGGCAGACGGCTGGTACACGTCGAGGATTATCGTCTCCAATGTTGATACGGCAATCGAATGAATCTGGAAATCGTTTCGTCGAAGGATCGCGAGAAGCGTAGAAGCAGATAGAGGCACCGTGAGATCGAAAACGAGACTGAGCAAATGCCAAAAGCCAGCGAGCGAGCGAATGCTAATGAGCGAGTGGCTGTGATGTTGTGTAAAGAGGGACTAGGTCATTAAACGGCAGATAGCCACAACAATAGACCAGAACGAAACGAATGGATTGAGCTTGTTGAATACAACAAGACTCTAGATTAAGTTGTTTTTAAAAGAGTGACGAGCCTGCTGGCAGGCAGCTTTGGCAGAAAATGCAGAATGATCCTGTCGTCGACCGATGAACAGTTGAAGAACGAATGAAAGAAAGGACGATGAGAGAAGGAGAGTAAAGAGGAAGAGGAGGTAGTGGAGGTCGCAGTGTGGAGCAACTTGGACGGGAGAGGCACAGGAGTAACCTCCACCAAGGACAGCCCCAGAAGCTGGGAACGTTATTCTCTCCCTAAGGTACTAGCAGCCTTCGTACGAACTCTAGGTACCTAATGCCCTGCCATGAGCTCTCTAGCACCAGAAATCACTGTCAGACAGCGGACTAATGCCTGGAACAGCCGGAGGGGCCGCCAACGCAGTACAAGGCAGGGGAAAAGAGCCATCCATGGATCCCGCCCATCCCAGACCAAGAGCTAAGTTAGCTACTAAACGATATTCCAATGGAACCAGGGGATTCAGACTGAGCGAAATGGAGTGATACCAGGGCAAACCATTGGATTGGTGGTTTGACCCTGGTCATTACCAGGCCCCTTCCAAGGACTCCTCCAAGAGAGATTAGGGTGGACCTTGAACAGCATCCTCAGTGCATCCTACTGGATCCGAGGAAGGGTTTGCAACGAGACCTTGGTCAGAGAGCAGAACCTCGTCATGGAAGCCTTGCACGATACGCTGCCGGCAAGGATACGATAATTCGGTGTGTGTTCGTTGCTTCAGGCATTGACCGCATTCCCGCAACGCAAACATCAATGAATGAATGGCTTTCACAAGCCTCACATGAATGGAAACGGCCCCTCTCAAGCCATCCCGTCAAACCAACGTCCAAAGAAGAAAGAGCCAAACCGTTTAATTTCCAAAAAGTCTCTTTTGCCTCGCCACGCCGTTAGCGCCCGCACAAAACCACCAGTCACATCGAGAGTCAACGGCCAAAAGAAGCTTCAGATTGCGCCTGTGGATGCACAACAAAGCATAAATCAACAAACCACGATGCACAACAGCCCCCTGGCCAGTCAGATCACAGATATGCATTAAGTTATGAGCGCTTCATGCAAGGCACGAGACCAGGAACCAGGCTAACCCCGGCATCAAGTGGAGGCTAACCAGCTAGGATTCAGCCAACGGATGTCATGGAACTGCTCTGCTTGAACAAGCCCAAGCCCTGAAAAGGAAAGTAAATAAAGGGGGAAAGCCTCCCCGCCTATCCGCAGTGGCGTCAGGGGCGGCTAGTCAAGTGAGAAGTGAGGTGGCTGCTGCAGGTACGCGGTTCCTGGACCGGCTGAAAGTTATACTCATATGATAGATAATAATCGGGTCTTGATTGTCGGACTGAACACTGATGTACGAGGTCATCCGAGACCTTGGACAGTGTCCGCCGTGAAATGGCCGAAGTCGTCTTTCTAGTCCAGCAAGCTGCCCGTAACCGGCTGATTGGGCGAGACACCAACTGAAAGCAAGCAAAATACAGTACACTTCTATATTCATCACACTGTTGATTTCCAAGTCTCAACCCCTGGCTTTTAAACTAGTCTCTGGTGGCTGCTCGAGATCGTCAACTCCCTCATATCAAGATGCATATCGCCGGGTGTTGCACAGCTGATTCCCAGACTCTTGCATTAGGACCTGGGGCTTATCGTGGGTCATAATTTTAATGACTTGCCTATGTCCACAATCGAGATGATGCGCTGTTTAGTGCTGAGTTATGCATCGTGTTGTGGGATGCCCTGGCCCTGATCTCTGTGCTTTTTTTCTTTCCTGAATTGATACCTAGCTAACAACAGTAGTTAGTTGACTACGTACGCACGCACAAGCAGCGGAGAAAAAAACCTGAATGGGCTCAAATTGCAGGAACACCATTTGATCGACGACGTCAATATGGAGCCTCAGTAATTTTGAGTCGGTGCCGCCGTCGCGGCCATCTCACGGCATATCACACAGATCCGCCGGGGAAACCGGGTGGGTTAGTTAGGTCAGTATCACGTCGTAGGCGATGCTCCCTTACATTATTGAGACAAGGCCATTGTTACCTCGCCAGTTTGCTTGTTGATGTTGAAGGAGCATAAGGTTGTTTTAAAGCTTGTTTAGCATCCTCTCCGAAACATTGTCCGTATTATTACCATATGATGGTTGTTGATATTGAGTTTCATATGATGGCGGTCAAGACTTGACAGGCAGGCTGTTATCCCAGTATCTCATCCATGGATAACCCTCTATTTGATACTATTGCGGGTGGACTAATATTACTCTAAAAGGCCTGCCAAGGAGCGTCCAAGGCACTCCCTTGACTGTCATCAAGGCTTTCTCCAGTCATCCATCAGCCCATCTCTCTAATCAAGGAAAAAATGATAGATTTCCTGTGGAGAAATGCCTCACACCTTAACGAACACCACTATCCTTGTTTTTGATACTTTGAAACAGCCATTCATCTACCAACCTAGCTGTTCCCCAACCTGGTGGTTTCATCTATCGATGGCTTCATCCCTTTTCATATCCATCTCCCTTTATCCCCGCCGCTCTGTCGTGATCTTGTAAAACTCTGGCGCATACTCTAAAAGCCAACCCTTCTCGATCTTGCTAACCTCCCGGATGAAGATCTTGCTGCCAGTCTCCATCGCTTCGTGAAAGATGACCCAGTCTGCTTTGCGGTTAAACATGAGTGAGCTCGGATGGGCGTGTAATATAGTGTTGCCCTCGACGTTGCGAAACGTTCCGTCAGGCTGCATCCTCGCTGCGTGCGCAAAGTAACCTGATGTAAGACAACGTCGGATCTGTTCTGCCTTTTTGACGTTATCCGCCGACGATGCTTGCCCAGCGAGTGTCTCGTCTACATTGATGCTGAATCGTTCCAGATACCGCTTCAGTTGTGCTCTGATGCTGATTGCTCGAGTCATTGACTTGTAGTTGAGATTGTTCTCATGACAGAACTTCGCTTCTTTTTTACCCTTGGTGACAAATGCCTGGTAGGCATTGAGGAGAGTCAAGTGGTCGCCCTCATCCACAGCGAATTTCCTTCGTGATGTCTCCATCTTCTTTCTCTCGCCCTCATGTGAGAACCATACACTTCCTCCTAGGCTTGTCATCGCTGCAATTGTCAGCATCTCGCTGAGACAGCCAAATGACGGCGCCGCCAGTAGCGTTTTGGCCATCATCGGTTCGACTGCCAATTCAGCCATCCTTGAACCCAGAGGCCGAGTAAGTTTGGCATATTCGTCCAAAGCTCCTAAAGCATATAGCAGCTCCAACGCCTTGGACATGAGTTCGGAGGGCGGCGGAGAGAGAAAGTCGAACCGGACAATGTTGTCTATCCCCAGAGCCTTGAGTTGTAGAATAACTGGTGCCAGGTTCGACCTCTGGAGTTCGGGAATGTTGGCATTTTGCAGCGATTGGTAGCTCTGTTCGGTATAAAGTCGAAAACATTTTCCGGGCTTTGTTCGGCCAGCTCTTCCAGCACGTTGAGATGCAGCCGCCTTAGAAACTGGTGTGGCAGTAAGCGACTCTATGCCTGTTCTTGGATCATAAGCTCTCAGCTTCACGAATCCGCTGTCGACCACAAAGACGATTCCATCGATTGTGACTGATGCTTCGGCAATATTCGTCGAGAAGACAACTTTTCGAGTACCCTCGGGCGGTTTGTCGAATACGTACATCTGCTGTTCGGTTGATAGGCCAGCATATAATGGTAATGGCATCAGGGGGCCGTATTTCGAGTTGAGGTCCATCATCCGCTCGCTGACGGCCTGTATCGCGTTGTCGATTTCCTCTCTACCGGTCAGGAATACCAAGATATCTCCTTCACCTTCTTGAGTGTGGATGTCAAACACGACGTCAATAGCCTTTTCAACGTAATTCTCCGCCGGTGACTCCAGGTAGAGTATGTCTATGGGGTATGTCCTCCCTTCAAGGCTGATAATAGCTCCAAGTTCATCTTTCGCATCATCGTTCTTCTTGCTGGATTGGTCATCGCTACTCCTTGTGAAGAATTCCAGGAACTCCTTTGCTTGTAAAGTGGCACTGCTGATAATAATGCGCAGCTCTGGTCGCTTTCGGCGAATCTTTTTGAGAAGGCCAAGCAAAACGTCGGTGCTAATGGATCTTTCGTGTGCCTCATCGACCATGATGACGGAGTAGCGCGTTAGCAGAGGGTCGACGAGAGCCTCTCTGATGAGGAGGCCATCTGTGAGGAACTTGATTCGCGTTGAGGCAGAAGTCACATCCTCGAATCGAATTGAGTATCCGACTTCTTTGCCTAGTTCACATCCAACTTCTTCAGCGACACGCACCGCAACTGTGGTGGCCGCGACGCGACGAGGCTGATGAATTGTCAATGAGAGTGTTAATATTGGGTGTTGAGTTACCAACCTGAGTGACACCGATGACCTTTCCATCTGAACACCATCCTGCTCGTTCCAAAAATTGTGGAATTTGTGTCGTCTTTCCCGAGCCCGTCTGACCGATGACGATAGTAACCGGATGCTTTTCGATGACATACAGAAGACTTTCGCGGTGTTTTGCAATTGGAAGTAAAGTTGCTGGCTTATGGAGAGCTGGGATAAAAGAAGCGTCCAAATCCAAGTCCGCCATTGTATACCGATTTGAAACCGTTCCTAAGGATCACGAGACCCCTGAGAAACCGTAAAATCAGAAATCTCACGACATTCGTATGCGATTTGCCGTACGAACTCTCTGAAGTCACACTGAGAGGTCGCAGTTCATCACATGAAAAGCACCAAATGTTATCAGCCAAGCTTCATGAGATGCCTAGAACTACCCTAGACCAGTCGTTTGTCGTCCAAGCTGTGACCAATCAGGGAATCACCGACATGGCTGTACACTGTGGCGAGTGGGTCAACGTCATCAGCCTTCGTGTAGGTTGGTGACCCCTCGCGCCTCGTTACCCTTAATGTTCAAGCAGGGCCAGGCTGAAGCGAAATCCCCAATTTCCGCTTGATATTGCCCATCTTTTAGCAAACCTCAATCAAACCTCGTCTGTAAACTCAAGTATTCTTTTCAAACAGGAACTTAACTATACAAGAGAGAAGTGTGGCCAGCATGTCAGCCCCCGGAGAAACGGTATACTACTCCTCTCAAGTGCCAACTCAATATGGCTGTTACTAGAAGACGACAGCTAACATCCCTTTCCCATCAAGAACAAGGCCACTACCGAGAGTGGACCTGAGTCGCCTACTACTGCTCGACCCCTTGATCTCGACGATGATGATGTTCAGGAGTCGGGCATCCTAGGAGGTGACGATAGCAACACTACGACCGCCGCTGCGACCAACACCTCCCAGACTCAAGCTCAGGCACCAGCTCAGACACCAGCTCAGGCACAGTCCCAGACCCCAACGAACGAGACAGCACCTCCCAAGCCTCCCCGACCCGTCTCCGAAGCTCAAAAGAATGAGACTATCCTTAAGGAAGCTTTCCCCAGCGTCGAGCTGAGTGTTATCAGAGCCGTACTGAGGGCCAGTGGTGGTCGCGCTGAGCCTGCGTTCCATGCCTTGCTGGGTATGCCTACATAAACCATTTACTACAAAAATAGTACAAGCTGACATGCGCATAGAAATGACGGATCCTGACGCTGCTCAAAACGAACCCCAGGATGAGACCCCGCCTCCTCAGCCCCCAAGACCCCAAAACCGATCCCAGATGTCACAAATGGAGGCGGATGAGCTATATGCGCGCCAGCTTGCAGAACACTACGACAATGTTGGGGCTTACGAGTCTCGGACTGCCAACCGCGGTGGCCCTGATGGTCGACAAAGACAGGGCCAACACGGCCAGGATGAATGGGGTGACGATCGCGAGCACAGCTTTATTGACGATGACCTCCCTGTCATCCGCGAAAACCTTCGCAAGGGCTTTTTTGAGACGCAGAAACAGGTCAATGGCTGGATTACCAACCTGAAGAAGAAGATCGAGGAGAACTTCGACGAGAGTGAAGAGCAAACTCAACGTCAAGGACAACCTTTCGGTCGTCCTGGAGAGTCGAGCCGACGAAGCGGTGATTATGACCGATATGATGCGGATCCCCAAGTGCTCAGCGATGATTTTGCTGGCATGAAGTTTTCCTCCGACGGAAGTGAGTACCAATACCTACCATGTGCGGAAGTGAAGTGCTGACAATTTGATAGCTCCCGTGAACCGTCCAATGGCCAATACTGGCATGTACAAGCCTCCGCCCCCATCAACTTCACCCAAGCCTAGCAATGGTCGACGAGTTGGTTTCAAGGAGGAGACCGAAGAGATCAACATGTACGACACATCGCCGCGAGTGCCGCCCAAGGATGCGGCTCCCGCAAGCGGCACGAGAGGAAGCAAGTGGCAGCCCATGTCTGCGGTCGAACCAAGCCCTATCGCAGAAAATGACCCTTTTAGCTTGGGAGACAGTGAAGACGAGAGGGAGGCACATCAGAAGCCCAAGGAGGATAAGTCAGATGACAGCGAGCGCCTGAAGAAGGCCACCGCAGAAGCCATGGCCGACAGTCTGGGCGAGTCGCAAGGGGCAGATGCGAAGAAGAACTAGATGTACGCGGCCTGGCGCAGAACAACCAGATGGTTGGAATATGGTGTTGGAGGGGACATAAAGCGTGAAGGCACGACTAAGAAAGTCACGAGCAGCTTAGCTGAAGAATTTGGCACCAACTTGGCTGTCTCACCAACATGGGTGGTCTGTTTCTGGGTATAGCTCCGTTTCGTAGTTCACGACGGTTCAGTAGGTAGCATAGTGTAGCCTTTCGTTTGCTGATTTTCCAAGTTTCCTTATCTTTGTTACGTATGTATCGTCGTCTCTGACTTTTTCTTCAAGGTGAAGGTGCTCATGAGACGTAAGCCTCGGGGTAAGCTTGACCGAGCGAGAACACTATTGTTAGCTGCTTGGCTCGCATGAGAGATCCCGAGGTATACAGGGTTCACATCGTTGACACGTCTTGGGAGGGCGTTTCTGCCCGGTCGATCCATGTTAATGACGATGATCAGGCATGGATCAAGCTTGAAGGGCTATTCCTTACTCCAGAATTAGAAATCAAGAGAGAGGCCTCGAATCGTGCAAGACATTGTGATGGAGCTGAAGATGGAGAAAGGATGATATAATTAGATAATATCAGGACTAAGAAATATCTAAACAGCTGGAATCAGACATCAAGCGTGGACTGCAGTCTTACGTATTTGGGCGCAGTTGGCGTGTAAGAGATGGACCCAGAGGCTCTTGAACCCCTTGCTCATGACGTTTCTCACGGCTTCTAGCAACGGAAACAGCGCAGACCGGTCATTGGGCTGATGATCAAATAAAGACTAAGCACGGAGAAACACCCGAGAGGCTCCGTTGAGATGCAGACTCGCGTGCATTGCAGCTTCGACAACTAAAGATGGAGTTGATTGTCCCCCGGACATGCGACCCGGACCGCCTGTCGCTCGAGCACGGGGTCGGATACGGGACGGCGATTGGGTATTCGGATCGTGCAACGAACGGGTTGAGATTAGCGGATGCTTATTCCTGGACCTTACGCTTGATAGGGAGATATCAGTTTCTAGTGGTAGTTCCGCAGGCTTCTGCTAAGGGACTAGCTACGCGGATATACAGTGTCTTGACCTCCAAACTGCCCCGCCGGACGGGCAACGTCGTGGGACCACGGAGGTCGGCGAACTGGCCGACTGAAGGCTATGGAGAGGAGATAGAACGTCAATGTTACTGCACGAGAGCAGATAAAAGGGGACAATTCAAGGCACGAGGTCATTTACTGCTTAGACCAGGACAATTTGGGCGGCCTAGATACCTCATTTTAGCAACTGTCATTGGATGTCCCCGCTTCTTTTTTGGCTGACTGCCTTTTTAGTTGACCGTCTCGTTGCGAGAGCCACTGGGCTGAGAGCATCAAAGTGGACGTCCACCGCAGAGGGGCGGGTTTTTGGCTCAACTTTCTTGTCACGACCTTTTGTCATAATAAAAAATATCCCCAGCACGTTGACTTTATTATCTTTCTGAAAGATTTTCAGCCAAACAAAACTGGAAAGTATAGTGTTGACGGAAAAGGAACCGCTAAACGCTGTTGCTGCTTTCGACAGCGCCTCGAGATCCACGTCACGTCAACTCAACTCGACTCGACTCGACTCATCAACCTGAGACTTTGTTCCCTCTCAAAACTCCACGAACAAAATCAGGACGGTCTTTACAGGCCTGGACCCGCCACGCAAACCCCAATACCTGGGTCTAAAGCACTGCTTTGATCGTCTGTGCTTTGTCGTATCGTATCTCAGTATTGGAGAGCAAGTGCCTCGGCTTTTGGTGAGTGATGATCCTCAATATCCAATCGCATCCAATCCAATCCTACCCTCACCCTCATAAATCTACTACACCAGACCCTTACCCATACCTGCATCTGGATTCCGTGCGTCAAGACTACGCTATTAGCGAGCGTTTTTTTTCGTTCAGCCGTTCACGCCCACTTCACGCCTCTGGCCGGGCAAAGTCGATGGTATAGAGTTGGGATACCCCCCCACGTGCCCTCCAGGAGTCGATCTCGCACGTCGTCTACTAAGTAACCGGGCGGTCGGGTGATGGGTCAAGACCCTGCGAAACAAGGCTTTTATCGTGTCACTCTTTACATGACAAGCTTGTGCCAGAGAGGAAAAGTGAAGTGGAATAGACTTGACGGAAGAAAGCGGTTGCTGTCAAGGCACTCACAGGGTCTCAACTCACACTTAACCACTACTCCACCTGGCTTCCATCATGGCTCTTCAACTCCTTCTGAGCTGATATTGGTCTGACTTGACATCCATGTTTATTGCCTGGTTCAAGGGCATCTTTATGGAGCTGCTTTGAGACCCATTCTTTGACCTGTCTTGTCCTGGTCATGTCTCCGCTACTGGACTTACTCTATCCTCTCCCTCATCACTGTTGCACCGACGCACAAAAGACACGCAATATACCACACAGACGCTGTAACTGACACTGAAACTCGCATATTTCCAGCCACACATCCTCGCTCATTCTCCCCCCAAACAAAGTCCTGGTAGTCAACCATCCTTCTTACTCACTCGCTCCCTCGTCTGCTCCTCTCTAAGACGCCAAGAGCTCCCGAGGGCGCCCACGCCGCAATATGTAAGCTATACATGCTCCTTGCTTCTTGTCGCTATGCCTAGAGTTTGCACAACCAGTGGTGGTTCAACAACCCCTCAAGAATCTCCTTTAAACTGGAAGCTCCTCGCAGAGCAACTCTGCCTTCATGGCATGTGCCTTGAGTCTTCAGTATTGCTCACATTCCCTTCTAGGAAGTTTGGCAAGCAGATCCAGAAGCGTCAGCTTGAGGTGCCCGAATATGCTGCCAGCTTTGTCAACTACAAGGCCCTGAAAAAGGTATGCCCATGTCATTCCCGCCCCCCGTTGACCTTTCCGTTCCCGCTACCGAGCCCCGGCCTCCATCTCCCGTCTCCGCTGTCATTTTCCATGGTGCTCGGTCCACTATATCACTTTTTCCAAGGCACTTCCAACTTCCCCCTTCCGGTTTCTCGGTCTGCAATTGTTCAGCTCCGGCCAACAACTCGTTTCTTTGTTTCTATCCGTGCCCCTTGCCCTTACCCTTCCTCCCTCTACCTGCCGTTCTAGGGTCTTCTTCTCCGATCCTTTGCCCTCCTCAAGTCGCAGATCCCGATCGTCCTGCAGCATGAAGTATCACGCAGTGTGACGGTGGCTGACCAAGAGCAATCTTCTGTTTCTCCATTCGTTCTGCTGTCCATGAGCACGTTTCTTCAACCGCTACCAGCTCGCACTTTGGCGAACTCTTGGAACCCCTTCCACTAACACGCTGTCCTGTAGCTCATCAAGAAGCTGTCCGCAACCCCTACCCTAACCTCACAAAACGATGTTCTCCGCTCAGCCACCCCGGTGGACTCCCAAGCCGCTCTTCAGGCCAACAAGGCGACCTTCTTCTTTCAACTGGTAAGAATACTCTGGTGTTACAACTCCGCTATGAACATCCCGACGTGGTTGCTAAGTGATGAACAGGAACGGGAACTCGACAAGGTCAATGCCTTCTACCTGCAGAAAGAAGCCGAGGTTCGTGACACAGCTAATTATCCAACGGCACCTTTGAGAACTCTATCTAACGTATTGTAGCTCAAAATTCGCCTCAAGACACTCCTAGACAAGAAGAAGGTGCTACAGTCCCGGCACGGCATCTCTAGGCGCTCTGCCAAGTTCACTACCCTCGAGGAAGGCTTCCAACAGTTTGCTACCGACCTAAACAAGCTACAGCAGTTTGTTGAGATTAACGGCACCGCTTTCTCCAAAATCCTCAAGAAGTGGGACAAGACTTCAAAATCCAAGACTAAGGAGCTCTATCTATCAAGAGCTGTCGAGGTCCAGCCGTTCTTCAATGCAACTGTCATAAGCGAGCTGTCTGATCAAGCCACTACAAGTTTACAAGAACTCGGTGCTTGGTCGGATGGAATTCAAGTCAACTTCCAGTCAGGGCACGTTGTAACGTCGCAGCACTTCGTCGGTACGGATGAGGGGGATGCGGATACATTACTCCTGGACACTGTCATCACCGGAAACCTTGAGTCTTTGAGGGACCTTCTCCTACGGATGCGCTCCGCAAACGAAACTGGAGATGGGGATAGCTCGTTGATGGAGAGGGTCACGCGCACCTTCTTGGCAGCCATCTCGGAAGCTCCACAAGAATCTCTTCGAGTTCTCCTCGACACAGGCCTTGTTGATCTCCACTCTTACGATGATATCAATGAGCGGAATTGTCTCCACCAAGCTGCTATTTACGGAAAGCAGTATGTACTGGAATGGGGTTTGTCTGTCAATGTTGTTGTGGACAGGACGGATGTCTATGGACGAGTTCCTCTCCATTATGCTAGTCTCCACGGAAGATTGGAAATGCTCAAGGTTCTTTTGGACGGTAAGTTGGCGATGAGTATCGATGTATTGATTTACTTGGCTGACGTATATGTAGCAAATCAAAAAACAATTGATCTTACGGACCACGACAACTTCACCCCTTTAATCCACTCCATTATCCACGGGCACCTCGATTGCATCGAACTCCTCCTCGCCAGAGACGCACGTATCGACCCAGTTTCTGACGCGGACCACGTCCCCCTGAACCTCGCTTGCGAACATGGATCGGTGGCTGTGGTTGAGTTGCTCTTGAAGCACGGTGCTCAAATCTTGCCAGATGCTGAAGGCCTATTCCCCCAACATCTTGTGGCAAGGGCAGGCCAAACATCAGAACTTCTTCTCCTTCTGAAGCAATATGGAGCCGACTTGGACCAGATTGATAAGCTCTATGGATGGACACCGCTTGTGCACTCAGCGAGTGAAGGAAACGTCGACTGTCTTCAAGCACTGCTCAAGGTCGGAGCCGACGCAAACATTGTGGATGAGAAAGATCTCCCAGCGATGTACTATGCTGCTTGGGAGGGTCACCTTGCGTGTATGAAATTACTGACGCCTTTCAACACACGGCCACGTGCCAGCCCTTTTATGGTGCAGCCTGCTTTGGGCCCTATGGATTCAAGTACCGCACCTTTACCTATGTCACTCGACCCCGATGCGATTCCCGAACTCGAGCTTCCTCCTCCTATCATCCCGTTGCGCAGATACGGCCACAACTTCCTCGATACCAAGACGGTTGTGCAGATCTCCTTTGGGGATTTCGAAGAGCAACCCCTCGTATTCTTCCAAGACGGCAAATATCCTGCCGCTCGCCTCACAATTTCCTCCAAAGTTTCGGATCTTATACCCAAGAACATCATTTTGCCTTTCCAAGAAGATACCCGTATTGTTTCCTTCCAGGTCGACAACTTGGACACTTTCAGTTTGGACATTGACGTGTTCCCCACCTACGGCGCAAAGGTTATCGCCAAGACAGTTGCTTTATCAAGTATCTTCAAGGGATTGCAGGGCACATCAGTGTGCTGTTTGCCTCTATTTGACCCTCGTCTTCGCGCTATTGGTCAAATCAGCTTCACCGTACAGGTTGTCAAGCCGTTCCAAGGGAAGCCTTTGGAGATTACCGACTTTGAAACATACTGGAAAGCAACGAGTCAGTTCAACCAACCGACGAGCGCCATTGTCACCGGCTCGAGCCTTTCTGGCAACTATGTGAGACTGTTTGTTCAGTACACTAGTGACGGTGTTCCCGTTCTCTGGCCCCGATGGACAATAGCTTGTGGTGGTCTTGATATTCCTGTTTGTCGTCTGACTCTGGAACAATTCACATCCATGACTACGAGAAGCAACAGCCGCGCAGAACTCCCTAGCTTGGCGAGCAAGTTATCAGAGAGTATTGCCGAGGTCTATCACATTCTTGCCACGGCTGGTGTGACCCTCCAAGAGGCTCTTACTCTTCTCAACCCTGGTATGCACGTCAACCTCCAGGTCTTGTATCCGACACAAGAGGAAGAGAAGGCCTTTTCTCTTGGTCCTGCCTTGGATGTCAATGTTTTCGTTGATTCTATTCTCACCATTGTGTTTGATCATGCTAGGACACAACGTGCGCAGTCTCCTGATGTCGTGCGGTCGATCGTGTTCAGCAGCTACAACCCTCGACTGTGTACAGCCTTGAACTGGAAGCAACCTAATTTTCCCGTTTTCTTGTGCAACGACCTGGGACGAGAGGAAACCTCGGGATTCGTTGGTACAGCTCTGAACAATGGAAGGCGAAGCGCCTCTATCAAGGAGGTGGTAAGGATTGCCCAGAGCAACAACTTTATGGGATTGATTTGTTATTCTCGACTTCTGGTATGTTGAGCTGCTCAAATCGACTGTGTTTCCTGAACTTTGGCTAACCCACATATTAGGATATGGTTCCAGCTCTTGTTGATGCTATCAAGTCCCATGGACTGGCATTGGTAACGGACAAATCGTCAGACTCACCTGACGCGAGCCCCATGACTGATCCCTTTCCTCGGCCGCCCAAGGGTGTCGATGGAGTTTTGAAAAGCCACGGCATTTTGCGTTTCAATGATTCAATAGACATGTAGAGGAGGGGCTATAATGAGAAATGCCGAAATAACGACTGCAAACGTCTGGGATGGATAGAGAAGAGGAAATTCAAGAATTACATCAATTAAATAGAGCTATCTTGGTAAACATGTATTTGCACTTATTACAGTTATTTAACGTTGAATCGTTAAGCGCCCTTGTACTCATACTTGAGCGACGACAACTCCTTCTCGGGGTCAACACTGCTCATGACCATCTTTGATACCAAAATTACACCATAGACCACCAAGGGCAAGTAGCCCATTCCGGGCCACACTGCTTCACTTTTTGTTCTGCCTATCGCCCAAGCCATCAAAATCAAAATCAGACCTAGGCCCAAATTCAGAAATGGGAGATAAGTTTCGAGCGGAGACCGTGTTTCGACGTAACTGAACGAACTTCTGCGCTGTCGGGGTCTTCCGCGAGGCACATACGGCACCTCATCTACATCTTCGTCATCATCATCATCAAAAACGCCCGAAGATTCCCTTGTTGAGAGTGACGGCTCACGTGTGGGTCGTGGAGTCTTGGGCCGTGCCCAGTTATCAAGAAAGGGAATCCCTGACGACGCAGGCGGTTGGTGGTGCAACAGGTACGCCGTCGAAAAGAGAGATGTGAGACTAAGGAGGGCGAGAAGCGATGTAGGTGGGTTTATGAGGGCGGGAAGGTAGGGGATAGTTGCTAGGAGGGGAATGGCAAGGAGGAAGCGGCGGAACTGGACGTCTCGAGCGGCATTTTCGGCAGCGAGTTGGCTGATGTAGTCTTCTTGTTCTAAAATATTGTCAGTTTATCTATTGAGTTGCCCTAAGGTTGCGACATCATACCTTGTTCATCCAAGGCTTCAGGCTGAGAGTCCGTGGAATCTTCCTCCGGAAAGTGAAATGTACGCCTTAAACGGGCGGTAGTACCCTGATAATTGGGCATTACAGCGTCTTAGAGATCTCCAAAGATCTCAGCCATCCATATAAAATGTTAAACAGAAGGGAAAGAGAAAAAGCGACAGTTAGGAGGGCATACGTGGTGATGTAAGACGTCGTCGTCACATGGGCGAAAAGTCCACGAGGTTGAAGTGAGGCTCAGCCTTATGACGCCACAACGGCCCTTGCCCCACCTCAGACTTTCAGTCCATCGGCGACCGGCAGCAAAATTTCGCCGATGCCAATTCCACTGCAGGTTGAGCCTCAGCTGATCAACCACCGACGACCGATTCACCAGAATTATAAAGGGCATACCAACATGTCGCAACAACTAGCGCTGCCCCGGCTCGTCCGGCGTAGACTGGCGGCTGTACTCAAGACACGGAACGTCAGCTTCAAACCGGCGCAGAGGAGGTGGATAACTCCTGCGCCTAAGCCAGGTGATGGGCCCATGATGTCGAGGAGGGCGGACCGAGAGCTCCCAGGTACGAACGATTGAGACATAATTGAGCCGTTGGAGCTGGACTAACCTTTGTATAGAAATCTCTGATGTGACATTCCGCTGGCGCCGTACCTTTCCCATCTTTCTCGTCATCGTGGCCGCCTCCTCCGTCGCCATCTTCAACTACCAAAAGATGTCGTCGCCCGTCATCTCTTCAACACTCTACGCCCTGCGCACCAATGCTGAGGCTCGCGCTCTTCTCGGTGACGAGGTCTACTTCCGACATCAGATCCCCTGGATTCACGGCGAGATGAACCAGCTTCACGGCCGCATCGATGTTTGGTTCTCGGTCCGCGGCACAAAGGGCGAAGGCGTTATGCGTTTTGCTAGCAACAGACCTACCAGCAAGGGTTTCTTCCAGACTACAGAGTGGAGTCTCACCATGCAGGACGGCACGAGGCTGGATCTTTTGGATAATGGTGATCCCTTCAAGGCGCTCACTGGCGGCGGCGACGACGTCGACGACCTGCCTCCACTGGAAGAGGATGCTCCTACGAGAGGATTCCGAAAGCAGGTTGAATACAAGTGAGGAATTATGGACTGTCAATGGGAATAAGGGAAGAAGCATTGTTGTAAAAATGAATTTGATAAAACCCTGGGTACTCCGGTTGTAGTCGAATCTGTACAGTAGTAGATGGTGTGTGTGTATAATACAAAAAACCCGCTTATGATCTCCCCTCTTTTGCCATACGTAGTACAAAGTCCCTCTTACATCCCATGGTACAATATTTAGACCTCTAGCTGCGCCGCTTCTCTCTGGTTCTTCAGCTCGAGATGCTTCTCCCGCGCTGCCTGGAGCTTCTCCTCGTGCTCGGGGTTTCGCTCTAGTAGGGTCGCGAGAGCAGCCTCACGATGAGGTTGAGGGGGGGCCTTTCGCTTCTTGGCATCCTGGAGACGGACGACACGGCCCTTGGGACCGGCGATGGGGCCACCGACCAGCACAATGCCTAGCTCGTTGTCCACCATCATGACCTTGAGGTTCTGTACTGTCACAAATTCATTACCCATGCGACCAGGCATCTTCTTGCCAGGCATGACTCGGCTACCGCTACCCTGCGAGGGACCCGTTGTACCGATTGTTCGGTGATTCTTGGAGTTACCGTGGGATGCTTCCTGACCGGAGAAGCCGTGGCGCTTCATACCACCAGCAAAGCCCATACCTCGTGACCGTCCCTTAACATCGACGTATTGACCCTTCTTGAACCAATCGGGGAGGAGTTGAACGCCAACGGGCAGAAGACCGGCCTCATCGCGGACCTTGAACTCAGCGAGCTCAGCCTTGGGGGCGATACCCTTGGCCTCGTAGTAGCCTAGTAGCGGGCTGGTGACGTTTCGACCATCACGAGAACCAGCACCAACTTGCACAGCCCAGTATCCATTCTTCTCACGAGTCTTGTTGGCAATGACCTGGACCTGATCGAGCTGCAGTACGGTGCAAGGCACACGCATCTTTCCGACGAAAACGCTCGTCATACCCTTCTTCACAGCGAGGACACCGGATCGCAGAGGTGTGGTATTCTCACGGCGCTTAAGAGCAGCAGCCGGACCGGTTGTAAGTGCAGGAAGACCAGCAGAAGGCTGGTTGAATCGCTTGTGCTTGTTGCGAGGAGGAGCCGTAGACCATCCATTCTTGACACCTCGGGTCGCCGTGAGTGGGAGGAGGAGAGGGC
>JAASAY010000636.1:0-10984 GCA_014822085.1 Fusarium stilboides
ATCCCCCTCCCCCACCGTCTCGGCTTCCGCCACACTCTCGTCCGTCTGAACCGCTTCTTCAACCGCCGCAAGCTCGCCGATGAGATCGGTCGCGAAGTCGCCGCCGTGTGTTTCGCCGCTTCATCTCGGGAGTGGCGCGAGGCCGACGGCCAGTACGAGCAACAGCTCGTCCTCAAGCATGAGGAGAATGACTGGGTCAAGTCGGTGTGGAAGCCGGAGGAGCCCCCTAAGCAGGATGATGACAACGCTGCGACTACGCCTGCTGAACCTCCCAAAGAGAAGATCTGGCCGGCGCCTGTTGTCGTTGACTCTAGATTGGCACAGCGCATGCGACGTTTCGAGATCCTTCCTGAGGACGAAGCCCGCGCCGCGCAGATCAAGGTCTCTGAGGCAGAGGTTGAGGGCTGGATCAAGGGAAGCTTCCGCAGCTTGTGGAACTACACTGTTGAGTCAGTGACCGCCAAGCCCATGCGACCTAATGTTGGCGATGTGAACAGCGACGAGTAAAACGAATGTGAGAGATAAAAAGAGTGCGGTTTCAAGAGACGCCGCCGTGTAGTTTCGTGTACTATTATTACTAGGGAGAGCATGATCAAGGGTCCAACTTTTTGTATATCTATATTATACCAGGGCGAAGGGCTTGGTGCCCGTGTTGCATCTACGATAGAGCGAGGGGCGGTATTTGCGGTATGATTTACTGTACTCTATGATCCCAATGCATTTACTCCTCTTTATTACAAGACCTCTATTGACGTTATTATGATATCTTGAGTCTAATCATCATCTGAGTCGCTTCCATAACCGACCAACGCCAGCCCCTTCTTCTCGGGCGGTTTCGTAGCTGTAACTTTGGGTTCTTCTTCCTCCGTATCTTGTCTCGTTTCTTCTGCTACTGGTTTCTCATCATGCTTGCCAGTCTCTTCCGCACCGCTCACCTTGCGCCTCAGACCCTTGACATCTCTCTCCTTGTTGCGCTTCCTCTTGCGGCCAACCCCCCACGATTCGCCTTCCTCTTGAACATCAACAGGCTCCTCTGGACCAGCATCGCCCTTCTGTCGCTCTCGGAATGCTTTGAGGCCCTCTTCTGTCTCACGCTTTACACGTTCCTCTTCCGCGCGCTTGTTGGCGCGTATCTCATCCAGAAACTCTATCTCATCATCGTCCAACGCACGAAACTGATTACGCAGCTTTGTCTGCTCTTCGAATTCGGCTTGTTTCGCCGCTGGTGTTTTCTGATTAGCACTCCGAGACAAAAGATCTGAGACAAGACTCACCTTTGTTGGCTTGGAGGATGTCGTATAAGCTCTTTTCGCCTTCTCCCGTAGCAGCCTTGACGCGTGCTTCCTCGCGTCTCTTGCGCTCAGCTTCGAGTTCCTTCTCAACGGCTTCCCATTCCTTCGATTTTACTGGATCGTTTAAGAGTTGGCCAGGACTGGACCCTGTACCATTGGCGTCCTTGGATATCTCTCCAGAAGAGCCAATCTTCCCAGCCGACACGAAGCGATTAGACATATTCTAGCTTAACGATCGTGACTATATGCCTCCAATACAGAGGGAATGTATATCAAAAGTGAAATGAAATCAATGAAGTAGAAATTAACAAATGGATCAAGTTACAAGTAAATTGTGAAATGCTAGAATTCAAGCTGCTTTCATCCAAGTTTAGTATCCGACGATTTACCGGGTGTCTATAAATGGAAATCGTTACTAAGACAATGGATATCACTAAGTTCACTGAGAACTGAGAGCAAGGACACATTTAAATCTCTTTCATCATGTTGTATTTGTTGTTTGAGGACATGAAGACAAAGGACCACCTTGCTTGCAACAGCAGATACTCCCGCTTCATTACCTATTTTAACTAGATGCCTAAAGGGACTCATCCCAGACCAACATTCACACACCATCGATCCTTTCCATATACAACAACCTTGTTCCTAGAGAAAAACATCGCCCGAGCCTTTGTGAGCACGAAGTATGAATCATGCTTTCAAGCACCGTTTTTATTTGCACGCGTGGTGCACAAAAGCAAGTGTGAACAACTTCGAAGGGCTTGTGAAAACATTCGAATCGTGAAATTGCACCAGTGTTCGAGGAGCCTGTATTTGCGTGTTTCAACAATCCGTACCCTTGAAGGTTGATCAAATATTCCGTTAAAATCGTGCCAAGTCGTGAAAGAAAATAAGAAGAAAAAAAGGTGATAGCAAAAACATTTCCGGCGGTATAATGAATTCCATTAAGCCGACGCGAAGAAGACATATGCCCCAACCCCCTCTTGGAGAGAACGCATTGAAGAAATAAATGTGGAACACCTGAAGCCGGTAAAGCCGAAGGAATAGAAGAGCAAAACACTCCACTTCCCTGGTAAGGGCGAGGCTCAGGCGAGTCAAGACTGAAGCGCGGCCAACCCACCCTGCCCAGGGAGTATAAAACAAGAATAAAATACCAAACCCTGTGATCAATTGATCGACATCCATTCCCTTGTTTTACCCGCTGAACGCAATGCATAAACCCCATCATGTAATACCGTTTCCTGTGGTCAAACCCCATGTTTGCCACTTATAATAACAAAACAAAAACAAAGGGGAAAGCGAAATATGTACCGCCCTCAAGACTCATGTCGCTTGGCTCAGTAAGCGCCCGACTCGCTATAGTTGGGTTGAATCAAGGTTGACTGTTTGCGACGTCGGCGCCTCGTCAACAGCTCTTGAGGAAGAAATGGTCGAAATAGATTGTGACCAGTAGTGTAGCATCCTGCGTTTACCGCAGAATGCAGTGCCCAAGCGAGTGACAGTAATCAAACCATCGCCGAGTCGCCATCTATAGTGGGGTGTACTGCGCTTGAATCTTTGATCGTTTGTCCAATCGACGCTGGGGCCAAGCCTAGATAGTCATGCCGAGTCCAGGATGTTGCTCGCCGCGGACGATATGGACAGGTAGGAACCGTTGAGCGCAATAGCCGTTGGAAACCGTTGAAATCGAAAGTCTATCGAACCTGAACCGTGTAATGTAAAATGAAAAACCGAACACCGAGTATGACCATTACAAAACATGTGACCAATAAAACAATAAGGAGAGTGCCACTTTATCTGGGCAGACGTTAGAAAGGTTTTAACCCTGTGAGCTTGTGTTGTGCTCGACAAGAGTCAACCGGTTCGTGTCTTCCAGTCGTGACCGTGGTATGAAATCCTGAGAATGATCCGCCGAAAGGTCATGTTATGAACAATTTTGTCGTGCCTGGGGTATCTGAATGCGAATTTATCGTTCTCGGGATGCGTGTAATAAAAAAATCGTGGCCGTAAAAATGAAAACCTTTTAAAACTTTTTTCTTCTTTCCAAGACCGAACCGCTCTCGATCAAAGAGCCATTATGTAAACTTTTGAAAACGTTAACCCATGACGGGCTGGCTGTAGCCGTGAGGCACGAAGTAAGGAACCTGCTGCTTCATGGGATCGACACAGCCAGCACAGCTGCACTCAGCAAGACCATGTTCCCACATGTTCTGCGAGTATGGGTAGTGGCCACCATACGAGTTGTGGCGTGAGTTGGGGTAGAAGGTGCTGTGGGCGGGAGGCTGAGGGTATCGAGTGGTATACTGGGCAGCAGCCTGGGAGAACCACTCATTATAGCGGTCATTGCTCGAAGTGGCAGACATAGCGTAGTCTGGGGTGCCATAGCCAGAATCGGGAGGTGTAAGAGGAGCGCCCCAAGAGGTGTGGCCCCAGCCCGATTCGCGTGGGCGGTAGCTCTGTTGCTGGGCCTTCATCGCCTGGTAACGCTCGTACTCGGCCACCTGCTCCTGGAGGTAACGAGAGTGAGGTGACTGGCGGTGACCATTGTATCTTGATAGCTCGGTATCAATGGCAGGGACAATAGATGCAAGCCTCTCGCGGCTGGCCTGGGCGACCTGTCGCTTCTTGATGTCTTGCCAGTCACGCCAGTTCTCGAGCCAGGCCTGGTAATCCTTGCTCATGTCAAGGTTGACGTACAAGCGCCAGCCCATAGACTCCACCCACTCAAACTCAAGAGAGTTGAGCTCTGATACGGCAATGCCGCTCACCTCCGACCAGGAGCGGTTCTGGAAGGTGTTGTCGTCGAGGAACTTGCTTCCCAGAAGCAGCGAGACAGTCAGGTATCGCCAGACCTGACCCTCGGAAGCCTTGTAAGGACCCTGTCCCTTCAAGGTGTTGATCCTCTTGGCGAGGTAGTTCATTCCAAGGAGGATGGTGGTGCTGGGGAGTCGAGTCGAAGTGAGGATCTGAGATACGAACTTGCGGAAGGGCGAAGTCACCGCAGCCTCAGGTGTAACAACTCGAGTGGCCATCTCGGCAACGTACTCGGACATCATGTCGACCTCGTAATCGAGGACGGCACACACACCTCCGGGCATGATGAAGGATTGGAGAAGGGTCCGACGAAGATCGGAACGCGACCTTTGTCGGATGAGAGAGCGATTGAAGAACCGTAAAAGTGAACCTGTGGAGATACACCACAGCCAAGACGGTTCCGTGAAGATGAGCGTGGGCGTGCAGATGAGAGTCGATAGAAAATCGACGTGAAATCAGTGAGCTGGTCGGGCCATTTACCGATGCACTTTACGTCGTAGAAGTCGTAACGGTAAGACACGGGTCAAACGTATATGGATTCGAACCGGGATGGTTCGAGTTGGCGTATTGTCAAAGGTCAACCGAGCGCGACCTAAATGAAATTGCTTTTTGTCGTAACCGGGAATGAAACAATGTCGATGGTATATAAGAAACCCAGGTGAGTCTCAATGATCCAAGCAGTCTGTATAATCAGTTAGTTGAGGGATCTTGGGTACTGTCCACTGTCATAGTCCATGCACGAGTAGTCGAGGCATCTGTCATCACTTTCAGGCGATATCGTGGAGGTATTCGGCAGTTGAGGTTACGCCCACGTTGGTACTGGATGATGGACAACGAGGAACCCGAATCGGTTACAGTATTCGAAGTCGACAACAAGCACTCGTATATCGTTGATCGGACAAAGCAAGACCATATGTGGGTGGATGGAGCAGGGTCTGTAGAGAATCGCACTCACCAAAATGAGAGAAGATGGTCGTATAAAGGCAAGAAAAACGTGGCGGAGGGGAGAGATAGCCCGAAGACTGCCAGTCCGAAAGTTTGGAGAATAGACTCGAGGTCGAAGTCGAGGTCGAGGTCGAGGTCGAGGAGCAAACCCGTTCGGAGATATGCAGCTTAGTCTAAACAGCAGTGGGCTGGAGAGACAAGTACGGGCCAAGGAGGGACTCGCGCGAGAAAAAGACCAGAACCCTAACGTCGACAAACCAAATGAAGGCCTGTTGACTGACAGTTGTCAAGGTATTCGGAGGATTCGGTTCTATCGTGGAGGGAGAGGAAGAGGGATGAGGGTGAGGAAAGGGAAAAAGGAAAAAGATGATGAGGGAGGTGGAAGAGGATGAAGGAAGAGAGAGTCCGGGCAGGGCCAGGAGAAAATGAATGGGTTGGATGGCAAGATGGGGAGATGGGGAGATGGGGATGATGCAGTGCCAGTGCAGTGCAGTGCAGTCAGTGTGGAGGTGGGCGTGGCGGGCTTCAGGTCGGGTGTTCCTCCACTGTTGCAGTACTGTACGTAGTAAGAGTGCGTGAGTGAGTGAATAAGTGAGAGTACAGCAACCACCAGTGCCAGTTACCAGCATCAGAGTACGAGTACGCCGACTTTGTCTGGGCTAGCAGCAGGATTCGTAGTAGCAGTAACGGCTGCAGCACGTAGCCAAGCGTATACGTACAATCAGTAGCGTAGCAGTGCCCGACAGTTGCTAGGTCCAGGCAGTCCCGTCCCCAGTCAGTCCAGTTCTTGGTTGAAGAGACAAGCCAACAGGAGCGATTTGGGTGGATGCAGCTGGGTGGAGGGATGGATGGGGATGGGCCTCCACCCCTACAAGACCCCCTAGCAAGCCCCGGGCGATGCACCTCACGACGCACGGAGCTACGAGTGACGGCGGCGGGTGTGGAGCAGCGAGAAATAAAAATGGATCCAACAACTCGTTGACGAGTGAGCACTTGTCGAGACGAATCCCAATGGATCATGAACGGCCAATCCATGCTAATCCATGATGTGGAAGACCCTAGCCAGGGCGGGCGGGTTCGCTTCAAAGTGGACCCGCCTCATGGAAGTATTGTTTAGCGGATATCTTCTGCAAAAGGATACACGCCGGTAAAAGACTCTACGTAGCTGGGCTGACAGCTGCAGCGAATGACGGTTAGAATTCCAAGGGAGCCCAGTCAAAGGAGACAAAGTGGCCCCCCTGATGGAGACGGGACGCGTGAGAAACCCAGCAGAACGATAAGTGGAACTTCATTCAGCAAACTGGCCAAGCAAAAGGCAGACTGCCAGGTAGCCCTAGGTCATCACCACCACTTCCACCGTGGTCGTGCGTCAACCTGCTTCACCTAGTCGCGTACAGTACTGCTGCATCAGGCTCTGTGTACCTGGCCTGGCAGCGTCTTACCCGCCTCCATCAAAGGCAGTCACTCAGTCACTCAGTCAGTCATTCAAGAAATTGCCTGGGCGTAGGAGTCACTCTGTGTCAGCAGTCACCTCTTCCGAAACAGACTACGCAGTCCAAAGACACAGTGGCAAACACAAATCTCCCATGCTAGTGTTCAAGGTTTCAGGCAACAGGAGAAAATGGAAACACCTTATTTTCTGTTCATCCGGAAACTCGGAGTCTTCGGTGCAAGAAGGGTTCATCCTCAAAGGCAGCCAGGTACAGTACCTAGCCATGGACCATCGCAGTGGTTCCACGCTTCCTTGGACTTCGGTCTAGCGTCGCTTCAGACGAGTGATCCACAAAGCCTTGTCAACCAATGTCGGCTCAGTGGCTGATCCAGGGTATTATTCACGCGGCTCGATGGAGAGGATGAGAAGGCGGACATTAGGATCTGAGTGCCCTGATGAGGACGGGATACTCGCTGCCCATCAACGGTGTCTTGCCATGATGACGAGAGTACCCTACGTAGACCAGCTGCTACTCCCACTCTATCATCATGGAGGTTGGTACACGTTACCAGGTACAGTACATGCTGCAAAGTCGTGGGGACCTCCCTTTGACCTTTTCTCTCTCTGCCTTAGCTTTCCATTTATCCCTGACAGCCTGGCGTCGACCCCGAGGCGGCAGTGGACGCTATTTCTGGCATGGCGACTCGTACTGTAAGCAAGCCCTCACCTGATCTGAGCCATCGGGGGCCATTTTCGGAGAGAGGCGAGGTCCTCCACTACTTTGACGGGTCCTTCGCGCCTCAACATGGACGGCACAGAATCTCTTTGTCGGGCAGTTCGCTCATGAACAAGTCCAACTGCCAGGATGGTTTACTCCATGTATCCTTCACAGGTTGGTCCTTGTTGTGCTCTCCCGTTCATCCCATTATAAGACAGACACTGTAGGCTGTAATTAACAGCACTTCAGGGGCTTTGCCTAACCTCCTGATTGTTTTCTCATCAGGGCATCGGAAGGTTAAGGACCGTTTCTGCACTTCCTGAGCCAAGGCTGTTCTAACAATTATGTCGAACCAATCGTGGCTGCCGTATTGTTGGCCAGCAGGTACCCTCCTAGGGTTAGAGGGTTTGGTCAACGCTTGCCACACTTGGGGTGGTTGGAGATGACGAGACGTCACTAGCATGGAAGCCGCTGCCAGCCTTGTACTTTTTTATTCTCATGTGCTCCTGCTCCTGCTCGTGGCTGCAGGGCACGAAACAGCGCTTCAGAAGAAGCGCCAGAAATTTCTGCGTAGCCACTGACTGATCGCTTGCATGTGCTTTTCCTTATTCGTCCCACTCCAATTTTTTCGACACGACGTATTTTCTTAGCAGCAGAAAAAAACAGTCCATCGTCATCAGCAGCTTCATGTTGTCCTTTGACGCTGATCAGCACCACATTTGGCTTTCTCTTACTTTCTACGTCCCGTCCTTAGAATGTACATGCTGGTTTCCAGCAAGGCGCAGTGACATCGCATTACAAGCCTATCTTGTTATGAAACTCCTTCTGAGCCGTGTTTTATTACTCAAATTAAAAGCAAAAGAGACGGACTACATTATGAATCTACAACAATAATAACAAATAACAAAAACAATCTCCCAAAACATCAGACATCTTGTCTCGGTACCTCGGCTAGTCCTAGTTTTTGATCCTTCAAATCTTCTTCATTCGATATCTGGTTGGTCGACTCAAGTCTTCCAGCCCAAGGATGCAGCAAGTTTGAGGTGGTCCACTCTACCAATTGAGGTGTGCTTCCAGAACCCTTCACACTTCACTTCAGAGTTCAGACAACATGCAGAGGAGATTTGGCGTCCAGAGGACCCCGGCTCCCAGGTACGAAAATACCGCTACCTGCAGGGATTCCCTTCGTCGTCGATCAGAACCAGAACTCACCGTTCTCGAGGGCGACTAATATGCAAGACACTGGCTGTCCAACCAGTCACCAGTCCAGAGCCACAGCCTACAAGTGGGCCAGGGTATCTTCGATCCGTCGCGCATCAGCCTTTCGAGCATAGCCGTTCTCGAAAGCCCAAGCCCAAGCCCTTGTGGAACGGCCCTCTTGGGTCTGGCAGTGCAGAATCGGTCACACTGGAAGAATCATAGGGTTGACCAAACTTTGATATGTTTCTCGATCTGTCTATGGTCCACCAACTTGTGATTCTTGGAGATACCACCACCGATGGACACTTAGCACGATACACTTATTGAACTAGATCGGTTGAGGAAAGCGAACAACGACTGTTCAAAATAGTACACGGAGTTGAAGATACCAGCTTTCCAATATCCAATCAGCATTTTCCCCAAATACTTCCTGCTTTTCGCGTTGTTCTCGTGGCTCACCAAATTATGCATCGAGGATGCCAATATCTCGCATTGGGCCGAGAGAGCTTCCTGACCCAGGAATGCGGAGGGAAATCCCTCAGGTCCACCATAGACGCCGTGCAAATCGAGCTCGGTACATGCAGACGGGCCAGGCTGCATCAGAAGCCCCTTTCTACCGTGCCATCCAGCACCTCGCGACTTGTTCAACAGCTGCACTAGAGTGGGTGCGCGGTGATAAAGACGTACGTACCGCGCTTCATCCCCTCCCCTCCTCTCCAAATTGTTCACCGCTGTTGTCTTCGACCAATACCACCAGCTGAGCACCCCAAGCCCTGTTCTGGGAGATTTGGATCCACTGGCCAGGACAGGAATTATTGCAGTGCAGGCGAACCAGTACGTAGCGCCGTTCCCCCAGGAAATTAGCTGGTCAATCGTTCCAAACCGTCCTGGCCAGGTTGCCATGTGAGCGCCGTGGCTTGAGTTGATGAGACGAAACATGTGGTCAACCGATGGTCTCTCCATCGGGCTTTCTCGAATGCAATTTTCCTGCATTTCTGGTTTCATGATGATGTTGGTCGAGAAATCCCAACTTGCCCAATTAGGTTCGGGTCACAATATTACCACAATGCGTTGATATTGCGCACTGTACATTGTCAATGTGTTTAGGCATAGCCTCTGGATCGATAGCTGATATTGGCCTGATTTCACGTTGGTTTGTTGAAATCGTCTACGTCTAGCATGACCACAGCCCTCGCTCAACCCTCTTGATTGCTTCTTACTGGACACCCAGCTGTGTGGCATCTTGATTTATAATAAACACCTCGGGACCAAGAAGCAACTTTGGAGCAGGTCCCGGCCTAGTCATGCAGCATCAACGAGTTCGGGAAGAGATGCAATGGGTCTAGGGTCTTGCCCAACAACCGAGTGTCGCTTGTTAGTTGCCATGTCCTGGTCGCAGATTGGGGCCATTGAATTGGTAACCCTTCATTTCAGGGTCTTGGCTGGGTGGCCATGTGCAAGCTCGTGTTCAACTTTGCTCTACGTCTTGAAATATCAAGCATCATGAAAATAAGACGCAGGGGACACGATCCCGGGTCGTGAACCTGGTATTATAATCTACTTGCTGGCCTTGGTAATCTCTGCCTCGTCGCAGCAATTTCCAACACTCAGCCATGGCCGTGAATTCCAACATCGAATCAGACAACCCAGGAAGGATTAGAGCGTTATGTGGAACAGGCTGAGCAAGGACCACTGCAGCCGCGTTGATTAACGTACATATCCACCCAGAGCATGGAGCTAATCGTGATGGGGATGGTCCCTGGGACCCTACTAAGAATGGAAAGACTTGTGCTCTAGTACTAATGTGGTATGACAAGTTGATGGTTTGGGTCTTCTAGATTTCTCAGGGTCCTTGGGTCGTGGACTTGGAGACCCATTGCCATATGAGGAGATGGGATGTTCAACAGCAATACCTGTAATGTTACACACGAGCCTACAACAGAGTATGTACATACTGCGATCTTGTTAACTAGTCTTGTGTCAGCACAATCAGCCAGAGCAGTGTTTCTCAATATCCATTGCCGCAACACGACGTCGCTGTGTTGGGAGACAAACGACGATCAACACCTACGTTCTGATTCGCTTCTGCATGAAGGGCTTGTTCTTTTTAGCCCGCTAAACTAACCGTGCCGCCAAGGGCATGGGCCACTGGACCGGATCACCGTTGGCGCTCTTCTGGTTTCTGGTTTTTGACCGCAACAGACGTCTTTCCCACTCGCGTGACAGTTGGTGCTGTTGATACACGACTCAATATCAAATTCTTAAACATGGCTTTTCTGATGGGTCATGATGGGGTCAACCCCTCGCGGTCTAAGCGCCTTGGTCGTGGAGCACTAGGCGGTGTCGTGCAGCAAACAGCATGAGTTTTTGATGTGGTTTCTGTTTCCAGTTCCCACATCGCAAATCACTTTATTGGGGTTGCCTAACCGCATAGTGCGTGTGCTTGGACATGCCTGGCCATTCCCACAACCGTCAACTTTCGGTCTGCTTTGTTGTTGGACTCATATGCTCGCTCGGTATGTAGGGGCGGGTATGCTGGCCTTGGGGGGGGAATACTACCTTAAAACACCGAACCTGAGACTT
>JAASAY010000637.1:0-29881 GCA_014822085.1 Fusarium stilboides
AACTTATATAAGGACCTTAGGTACACCGGGTGGTGCGGTCACCTTATAAATCTTATGTGCACCGGGGGTGGTGCATGTAACCTTTCCCTGTGGAGTTTTGGCGGCTTATGTGAGATAAGCTGCGCTACAGTACCAGAAACGAAAATGGAATGGCAGCATTTCTGACTCTTGAGTGCATATCGCTCAAGAGGCGCAGTGGGTTTCTTTTTATATGTGCAAATATGCTAATAAACGTTGAGAATGCTGTCCTATCGACGCAGCATTTCTCTAGGTATCGAGCCACTGACATGCTCCCAAAACAACTACCATCGTGGCCTTTCATTTATAATCACGGTACCGGGCAAAACATTCTGACAGGAACTCTAGCAACAGACAGGTTTATGTAACAGTGTATCCTCCGTCAACTCGGAGGTCTGATCCAGTCATGTACGAAGAAGCATCGGAAAGCAGGAAAGTCACAGGTCCCATTAGATCTTGAGGTTGGCCCATCCGTCCCTGAGGGATGAGAGAAGTCCACGTCTTCTCGAGATCCGGGTTGTCATTCAGAATTTTTTGTGTCCTGCGCGTCATCAGAGATGATTTTGATAAGACTTTTCAAAGATAACTTACAAGGCCGTCAACATGTAGCCGGGAGAAATGCAATTGACACGAATACCGGCATGAGCCCACTCAACTGCCAGTGAAGCAGCTAGGTGACGCACAGCCGCTTTGGCTGCATTATAGGGTCTAATTCACATCGTCAGTAGACAATCTTGACGAGGTTAGAAAGGCTGCTTACGCTTGAGGCTGCGGAACGTTGACAATAGCGCCCGACATGCTACCAATAACCACAATACTACCAGGAACCTGACGCTGTATGAGATGCTTGGCAACAGCCACAGCAAACAGATAGGTGCCGTCCACATTGACACCCCACAGCTTGCGCATGCGCTCAATGGGATAGTGAATGGCGTCAAAGTTCTCGGTGAAACCAGCTGATGTGACCAGACCATCGATCTTGTGGTGTGCGTTGATAATTTCAGCAACGCATGCCTGCACCGATTCTTGGTCGGAGACATCGGCGTAGTGAGCAGTGACTTTGGGGATTCTGACAGCCAGTTAGTACATATAGTACATATGAAGCGATGACCACTCACTTCTCACTGTTTGGGTTTTCTCTTTTGAAGGCATCTGTCAATTGACCAACCTGTGACTGTGCCTCATCCTCTACTGTTTGTTAATACATGTTCGGAATATTCGGAACACAATGACTTACTGTTCAAGTCGACAATTGCCAAATCAGCGCCCGAGTAAACGATTCCCTGACCCATAACCAGACCAAGACCTCTTGCACCACCGGTAATGACAATGACCTTGCCCTCGAGTGAGAGGGATGCCAAAGTGGGCTTGGAGAATTGTCCTCCTTGGCCGATCAGCGGCTTACTAGCTGGCAGCTCATGGTGCTGAGGGTACTCGACGCGAACACCGGCGTCAGTGCGGGAGTAGGAGCGCTTGGGAGGAATTCCAGGAGGCATTGTGAAGATGTAATCGATTCAATTGGATGGGTTTATAAATTGTTAGGATACAAAATGGCAGAGTGAGGGGACAATGGTTGCCCTTTATTCACCTCTCAACATCTGGTGATCATTTCCGAATACCGATTAACTTACGCAACAATACCAACCATTCTCCGCGGTGAAGCTCGGTCAGCTCAGATACCAGAACCCAGCCAACACGACATCTTTCTGCTGATCTGGCATCCCATGGATATCACGGACAACTTGATGAGCTGCGAGGGGGGCGACGCGTTATGTAGGTCTCAGCTGATTGGCAAGGGCAGAGTGGCGGTCAGCTCCACCAAGAGTGTTTGAAGGAAAAGAATGGCTTTGAGTTGTTTGGACATGTTTATTTCATCCCCCGCGCGGCGGTCGACCGAGCCGGGAAAGCCGAGTGTTGATAAGTGGTGATACGAGCGTGGGGAGAGTCCACGTGTCTGGAGGTGAATGCAAACCCCCACCTTTTCAGCTCTGCGTTGCCAAGATCAGATCATGTTGAATTGTCTGACAATACGATGTACTATCTGTGTTGGCAATTAGCATTCTGGTTCAACAAGTTTGTGGCCGCTTTATAATCCATAGTCAGCTGCCACCTTAATTTTTAATTTGTGGGGATTGCGCTGTCTCAAGTTTGATAGATGCCAAGCAGCGACTTCATTGTGATGCCTAATTGATGATATGTTGTGCTACGACTTTCGCAATGCAGTTCCAGGCTTATAATTTATCTTTATGGAGTTAATAGGCCAACGAAAAATAATTAAAAGACATGCCAATCGCAAAGTGCGCTTACTTTAGAAGTAGAACAAGTCTTATGTATCGACGCCAAGCGCGCTGGTGGCCACTTAGAATAATCACAGTTGGCTTTCTCATATACGCGTTGAAGATTTTCCCCTTTCTTCACTGCCAGAAAAGGATCAGGTTCATCAGCTAACCAGGAGCGTGCATATATACATATGTGGCACCATTCAGCTTCCGCGCAATCCCACAGCCCTTTCGATCATGCCCGCAACTGCAGCCGGATCTTTGAAAAACGGACTATGCCCAGTCTCAAGCTCTTCCGTCCGAACATTGACACCCTTGGCCGTCTCTTGAACCATTCGCCTCTGCGCTGCGATCGGAAGCGCCGCATCAAGAGTACAGTACAAATAAGTTGTTGGCACATATCGCCAGCCTTCATAGGTAAGGCGACTTTGAAATGCTTTGTAACTATGCGGTTTTAGACGACTAATGTAAACATCCGCATCTTCTTGCGAGATGTCCTTGTAGAAAATATCCTTTGGTGTCTTGGCGTTCATTTCGAGTTTGTCTGGCGATACACCCCACCAAGGAATAGGTTCACCTCCAACCGTAGAAAGCAGCGATGCGTCCTTTTGAAGAAGAAACGAGCAGACCAAGACAAAATGGACGACATGGCTGGCAAATTCGCGGATAGCTTCCGTGGTCGGAACTCCGCCATAAGAATGCGCCACAAGGACAATTTTCTGACCTGCCGAGATGGCCTGGAATGCGCGATCGCGAATCATGGCTACATCTGAACTGAAACCATCGAGATGCCTCTTTGGACCAACAGAGGGAAGCTCAACAAGGCCGGTGTTGAAGCCAGACTTTCGAAGACTGTTGGCTACATCAGCAAAGCATTGGGCACTGTGCCAGGCGCCTGGAATGAAAAGAATCGTCGTAGAAGAAGGGTCCATGGTTATAGAGATGATCGAGCGATCGTTGGGTCAGTTTGTAGGAGGAAACAACGGTCAAGCCTCTTATTTACGAAGGAAATAAATCAACCGCGTCTCGTTAAACTTCTTATCCAAAGGCGTAGGATGATGACAATGAGGGGGTTAAACTTCAAGTCAGGATGGTGTTGATGACAATCTGACAACGCCGTCGTCTGACCTAATTTCTTACCGGTACAGTTAGTGCTGAGAATCATGTTACCGAATACCATCAGATCGAGAATCCGAGGTTAGTATGAGCTACAAAGCTCATTGAACACCAGGTGATTCGAGAGATACCAGCTTATCGATGTTGCTGGCAGCCTTGCAATACAAATGGTTGCGAACCAGCAGCACAATATCTGAACCTCACCAATATCGCCCACTGCATCTTTCGACAGATCACAGGGTGCCTTCGTCCACCACAGCCTAATGAGATCTTGTTTTTGACTCGAGATGTAATCTTAGGGTGTATTAAGCTAGCCTAATAGGACTTAATAGGGACCGGTTCACTAATTCGTACATGATGAGTGTGTTATCTACCTTGTTTTCGACTCAATTCTTTTTTTGCAGAGGCCTACAAGTGTTTAAGCCGCTGCAACTAGACTCTATACAGTAATGACTTCTGTACACATTGTACCATTGTACGGCACTATCTTCCGCCGCTTAATCCAAGCTTTATGCGCGAAGTGAAATCTACATTAAAAATACCTTGCTATGACATCAGGATTAGCCAAATTCTCGGCTACGCAGCCGCCCTCCTCTCAGCCTCTTTCTTCACTTCGGCATTGAATGCCTCAAAGTTCTTTCTAGTGTTCTTTCCCATGGACCAGCTAGGCCCCCATAGGAACACGATCAGACCTCTCCAGTTTTCCCTTTGCCTAAAAGTCGTACCGCCAAGAGTCTTGGTGCTTGGTCTCCAGCTAAGCTCGTGCTCACCTAGCAGCAACGGCCATAGACCTCCCTCCCACTCGAAAGCATCTGTATCATTTTTCTAAGTCCGAGTCAGTCCAGTATCGCAAGTTTGAGAGGAATTACTAACGAGTAGAGTGGCCGTGAATTTAAGGTCTTTGACATCAACCTTGAGCTTGTCTTTTGGGGATAGGTCATCTATGTTTTTAGATGATGCAGCTGGTTCAATGGACCAACTGCTCCACTCTTTGTACCTGGGAAAGTCTTTGAACTATACTACTGTTAGATCTGAGTTGGTCAGGGTCACATTACTTACAACTGATCTAACAGTCTCAACCGGAGCCTCGATTTCGGCCTCGACTACTAGGGATAATTTCTGGCCCATGGTGATGGTAGTTTGAAGTTTCGTTTCTATTAATAGTGAGCTGTGAAGACCCTTTTTTCTTCTTCTTTTCATTTCACTCTCATTTCGTAGTAATGGTATTTATACTACTGCCCCTAAGCCCCGGAACGGCGGAACTGGTAGGCTAAGCAGTGAAGGAGTATTTGCGCTGACATCCGGTGACATCCGCAGGCATAAGCTTAGATCAGCAAGGACACTGTTTTCCAAAAGCAGTAATTTTGCGTAAAAGTTGTTACCCGAGTTTCACGTCTTTTTAAGCCGGGGTAATTTGTGGCTTAGATAAACCAACCTGGTGAGGCTGAGCCAGGTAAATTAATATAGGGATCATGCTGCAATCACGCTGCATGGTCGCGATAAACGTCGAGAGACTTTGTATATATAATCCTCGATGCGCCGCCTTCTCCAGTCATGATATCCCACACTATACTCCATTCCTTTCTCAGTTGTCCCTGAATCCTATCCTTGTGATGAAGTCGCCCTGAACCAAATCGTATCGAGATCACTACGGGGTGCTTCGTATCAATGAAGTGCCGTCACACGAGACTTTGCGCCCTGTCCTTTCCCGGAGTCGGTGCCATGCACGATCTCATCGCTCTCTTCCGAACGCGTTAAGCCGTTATCCAAAGTCTCTTCGTCTGTTGCAAGGGCGAGTTCCGCTTTAGCTCTATAACGACATGTCAGCACGCTTCCTCCGTTAATAATATTAGAAGATAAGCCAACTTACTCCTTGCGCTTGATATAGACATTTAATATATGTGTGGTGATGATGAGGGTTATAGCACACCCAAGGCAAAACGAAAAACCTTTGGGATACCGTGGGGACTCAACAGTCGGGAAAGTAAGCAGCGGAGTCCATGCAGTCGATGATTGCGCGATGATAGTAATGAGAACAAGAGTGAATGACCGCTCTTCTGGAGAATCACGTAGCAGATTGTTGACCCAGCCGTGGAGAACACTAGAAAGAGCGTTGGACCAGTACATGGTCGAGAAGCCGAACCAAAGAGCGGCTTCGGGGACGTTCCATATAACCAGAATGATAAGGCCAATGGCGTTAAATGTCGACGCAAAAGTGATTGCCCACGCTGGTCCGAGAACCAAGTCTGATGCAAAACAGATGATGAGGTTATACAAGATGCCCAGGGCTGGTGTGATAGATCCGAGTTCGTTGACCTGAGCGGGACTGTATCGGTTCAAGCTCTTTATCCAAAGAAGGAAACTTCCAGTACTCTTGTGAATGCCTGCATTCCAGAACAGTACATCAACCAGCACAACTGTCCAGAACTGGGGGCTTAAGAAAATCTTCTTGAGGTGTCCAACCTTGAAAGTGCCGTGCGTAACATGACCGTGTCGTTCTAGTCGCTTCCTTGCAATCTCGAGGTCCTTTTCGTTGAGGATCCATCGGTTCGGTTGGTCAATGGTGCCGGGCAGGAGGAAATATCCAAGGATACCGACTGGGACCGTTATGATGGCACAGATGATGTACATCCAGCGCCATCCAGCGAGACCGTGTACTCCATCTAGACGGTGGGACGCCCCGGCGGCTACGAGCCCAGCTGTTAGTGTTCCCAAGTTCAGACCAGTATAGAATATCCCACCGCGACGAGCGATTTCGTGGCCGCGATACCATGAACCTGCGTCATCAGTCAAAGGAACACGGATGCAGATTCAGAAAGGAAACATACCGAACACATAGTGCATTGCTGGAAAGAAGGCGGCCTATATTTGGTCAGTACTTCAAAGCTTCAGTACTGTAAGAGTTTGACAACTTACCTCGAAGAAACCAACCATGAACCGATATGCAGCAGCCTCGCCAAAAGAATTGGCACGGAACTGCAAGAGTGTAAAGACTCCCCACATGATGTCCATGAATGGAATTGTCCAGTGCATTGGGATATATGTAAAGAGGAACATAAATGGCACCATACCGACTACTGCTCCCACGGTATACATGGTCTGTAGCTCGACAAGTTCGTTGCCATAGAATCCGAGGTCCTCTTTCATTCCTCCTACGTAGGCATTGTCTGTGAAAATGGAGTTAGTGACCGTTGATACGTGTAGTTTTAGAGTAGAGGTGACGTACTGAGATTGGACTGATCGATGTACTTGACCCAGTAAGATAGAACCGCGTAGGGCACTACGATCATGTCCAGCTTGACGATCAATTTCCGTTCCTCAGGCGTATCATCGTCGCTGTACCATTGGATTTTCCACCATTTCGTTCTGGGCACAGTTTCTTCTGGCATCTTCGCGATAGGTCAATGCAAAACGTATTAGTTGAATGCAGAACGCCGATGAAAATCAGCGCAAGGTGCCCGACGCCGTTTTATAGCCATCACATCAAAGGCCCAAGCTTATGCCGCTACATGCTTTCGTCGGCGTTTCTTTGGATGCACGCTGGGCACAGGTTGTAGTCTCGGTGGGGTTTGAGCGGGTTGGTGTGATTCAAAACAGCACGCAATTTGCCCCGGTCATGGTGTTGCATATATCTGGATATGGATCTTCCCGCCAAAGTCCTGTAACGGTAGGAAAATAAGCATAAAAGTCTATATCACAGTAGATTCATGGCAAGAGAGTCTCATGTATAAGTCCATCTCCCTTGAATATTTATTAGTATCTCGGTATAACCTAACTCTCAATGGTTATTTCTGCTCGCTCCCATATTTCACGCCTCTGGACATACCGACGCAGAACAGCACGACACACGGGGATCGTCTCGCGTGATGACCGAATATGTCTCACTGGAGCGGCTTTGGCCCGACCCTAAGAAAACTCGAGTCAGTATTACCACATTTGGTCTATGGCGCGACAGCTCTGTTTTCCAACGTGAAGACTGGATTGTTCAGTGGCATATATTGGCAGGATTACTGGACGCATTGATCCGATCGCAATAGGCAATGTGCGGATGAGGCATCATATCATAGTACCTTCACTCTGTAACTATGGCAAGATCGACTGTTCTTATTCAGCGAGTTCAGAGCCTCAGGCAGCGGCAGCAATATGTACAATCAAGTCGCAGGGTCGTGTAGGTCCCATAGGCATATCACGATGCAGGCAACAATGACAATAACTTTGAGCAGATACAACCACTTAAGCACATACTTGAAAGAAAATTCTCAGTGATCACATCCTAGTTCTAACTCATATCGTGCTGTGGCCACTGCAGCGTCTATGTACGAATCTTGGCAAGCCTTGAGGTAAACTGTCACGCAGATGCACATTCTATTACACTCGGGCACAAACCGTCTTGACTAGACTCCTAAGATGACTAAAGCAACCTATAAGCATTAAAATTCTCTAGATTACTCTGAGTCTTTTTTGTTTGCTGTCGCTTTGAACGAATGCCCACTGCGACACACTTTGGTATATTTTCTGGCTTCCCTTTCGTACCACAACTTTTTACGAAACCACCTTCATCTCGCAACGCTCTTGGGCGACAACATGTTTCGGAACGGGTCAGCGAGAGAAGAACCAAACTTCAATCATGGCGTATGCTATGCTACTGCTGAGCCTTTTCGGCCTCTGCGCCCTAGCTCAATCAGGGTCAGGACTGATTGAGGACCTGGCAGTCAGTCTCACTCAGAGTCCTGTCACTCTTATGATAGATCCTCTCACGGTCGAGTTTATTGCTAACTACGACATCAGCAGCAAGAAACAGAACATCATCAGAGTCCCGATACGAGGGTGACCACTTGACGAGAAAAGCCATCACGATATCGACTTCTGACCTTCACATCCTCCAGAGAAACGGCCAAACAACGAGAGTAGCTTGTTTCACGGCAGCGACGAAGAAAAGGTTAATCCGCAAGTAAAAGAAACCAATAAGGGCTTGGTTGAACCTGGTCCTTGCGAATCAATCGAAAAGATTCCTAGAACTGGCGTAGGAAAAACGACAGTGGTAGAAAGGTCCATATTCAATTCGATTACTTTGAACGGGAGCTGGCCAATGAAGAGACTCCAAGACACGTATCTCGAATGATTCTAGATATGCGAAAAACATACTTTGGCCAAAACATGCTCTTGTCGGATTTTTTGCGTTGGACTCTTGCCAAGATGTTGGTATCACTTAGCACTTACAACCGATCCCGTCGTTTGGAGACCACGATATTAGGGCATGCAATAAACTTTTGTGCTTTTTAAACATGTGGAATGTGTAGGTAAATTTAAGTCAAGAGTCGAGATGAAAGCTAGACGATGCGCACCAAGCAAGCTCTGTTGACAAGTCCGCCGTGAACATCCATTACGATATGCGTTTGATTGCGTTGGCTTCTTTTTGAGGCTAACCCAGTAGCACTTTAGTTAACGATGGTCCCATGGAGAAAGTCTGATAGCTGATGCGACAGCTTTATCTGTTTTTTTAGAGCCTCACCTCACCTCACAATGCGGGGTTGTTCTTTGAGGCTTATGAGCATTGAGGTGGTCGAAACGAGAACCGGTAGTCCGATTGCACCAATACCACCTTACTGTAAAGTACAAATATCAAGAATCAATTGTTTTCTAGGCTTAATAATACAGCTCCTCATTAATGTCAATGGCGATGTGGAGTGGCACAAGTGAGACGAGAGGGGCAGAAACCTTAGACTACCCACCTTTGTCTTACAGTATTACGTCTTCACTCCGACTCCCTCTGACCGAATCTCCCGGCGGCATCTCATTCTCACGCATCACTACTCACCATGGCACCCTCTGAACTCACCCCCGAGCTATCTCAGCTCTTCCAGAAGATTGAAACAAGCTTCAAGGGCACTCAGCTGGGCAACCAGCGCTGGTATCTCCTTGCCATCGCCTGTCTCTCCGCCAGTCCTGACCCCGAAGCCGCGGCAGCTCTCTACCAGTATCTGGCCAGTCAAGACACCTACCACACCAGCGAATCACGTCAAGCTCTAGTGCGACGCCTTCGGGAAGCTCTCATAAAGACCGCCATTCTCGTAGGCGTGTGCAAACCCCTCGAGGCCATCCTTGCAATCAGCAAAGTCGAGAAACCTGAAGACCGTGACTTCAACACCACGCGCGAGGGATGGCAGGCCGATGACGCCAGCCATGAGCGCGGCGTCGATTGGTTCAAGAAGATATACACGCGCAACGCAGGGGACACGCTGGGTTTATTCGACGCCCACAAGGATTTCGCTTGGGTCTCGACCGAGATCACATACGGACTGTTTCTATCCGATCGCAAAGTGCTAGATGATGTCGACACGCAGCTTGTTGTGCTACCGGCGATTATGAGCCAAAATCTGCCGCTGGAGACGCACTGGCATATCCGAGGGACAAGGCGCATTGGGGTGTCCAAGGAGGATGTTCAGGTCATCTGGGATAGTGTCCAAGCTGTGTCGGAATTCTTTGGGAACAAGTTGAACAGGGTACCGACCGTGGAGGAAGTTGAACCCGACGTCTAGAAGTGGAGTGCACAGGTAGTTAAGACACGGCAAGCATAGACCAATAGAAGTGGCTTTGACGTGAGAACGCAGATCAAGGATATTACTTTAAAGCGCCATCGCGTGTATAGCTCTTAGTCGTTCGCGTCGGGTGTCGTCTCGCGACCATTCCTCTGCAGTGGGTTGCGGGCACTCGCACAGACTTTGGTTCAAAAAAGCGCGCCGTACCGATCGACTAGACCATCGCGACTTCATAAAAAGCCGGCGCGTAAATAAAAGAAGAGTATGAGGATGGAAGAGCAAGTCAGGAAGACAACAAGATGGTATATGTCTCGGTTGATGATTATGAAATGGGGTTTTGGGCCAGGCGAATGAAGTCGCGACAGCCAAGTGTAATTGAAGCATGGAATATGGACCAAGGATTAAGAGCGTAGTAAGGCGTCTCGTATCATCTACGGGAAGAAAAGAAACAGCGACGTGTCGAATAAAACAGCATAAGCAAAGCTTTCACCAGGACTTGGAACTAGGCTCTCTGGACCTTTGCGAGTATTCTCGGGGTCGTCGCGCTCGCTACAGCGTGTTTCGGCTCGATGGAGAGATGCAGTAGAGTTTGGATGCGTGGAGAGGCTGACGCGGGGGGTTGGAACACAGCACAGTTTGGGGAACACTCGGGATAAGATTGATCGAAGCAGACACGGATGTCAGGATGGAACAACGAGGGGACAGGATATATAGTAAGCGCAGTTCAAATGAATAAATCGCTCCAAGTACCGTCGTTCACGCGGTCGCAGGGCGGATTAGACGCAAAATCTTGTGGTCGAGGCGGAATTAGAGGGGCAATACTGAGCAGCGATTACGCGAGAAATGAGAGAACCAGGAGTTAAGACAACCCAAAAATAAAGTCTTCCCGTTTGCCATTGCGATGACACTCTTGCACAAGTTCAACTAAAAGTTCCTTGCACCAACGGGTACATAGGGCCACCAACTGGCCATCAGCATGAAGCAAAAAGTTGTGCATGGCCCATCCACCAACCCTTGTCATTTTCTGCTGGCAAGGGTGCTCAGTTTGCGAAGAGTACATTCAAGGGCGACACTCTCGATGTACCTTTCTCTGGTGATTCTCCAGCCACGTATCTCTGTACAGAGCGTCTCCACTGCAAGCCTCAGAGGCAGGGGAAACAGGAAAAGTCCAACCACAGGTTTTTGCTGCGGCTTCTGAGTGGTACAGACCGGACTGTGCTTTCTTTTGCGGCGGGCCAGTCCAAAAAGAGCAGAGATCCCCGGGCGCAATGCACAGGCTGAGGAAATGTTTGCTCGCTGCAGTTTGCTTCCAAGTGAGACAGACGCTGCACAGTGCACAACAAATAAACGAGGTTGGGAGGGACGGCGCGGCTGGATGCAGGGGGAATAGCACCAACCTCCCGCTTTCTGAGCTTTTGCCCTTGTGCTTTTATGCAGGCTCAATCAGCTTATGCATAAATTGGGAATGTGGGCAAATTTCAGTCAGGCATTTAGTCACCTTTGATCTTGGAATAGAATAGGGCATGCTTGATACTAGTGTTCCAATGATCACGATCGGTGAGAACTACACGACCCGTTATAGGACTGGAGTCCAATCTCAGACGATCAGCCTGCCGGTAAGGCTGAAGCTATGAGTAGCATTGGTAGAATGAGAAAGATTGCTCTTGCCAGGTCCTCTTAGCTGCATCCCGAGACCTAGCTCGCTTTACAAACAGACTGCAGCTGAGTGAGTGGAGGGCTGCCATTAAGTCCACAGTGTACAAGGATGCCAATTGAAATTTTGCACGGCCTAAGCTACACATTTGATATGCGTAAATAGCGAGTCTCATCTTGTAGCTTCACCGTGCGAATTGGACCACAGGTTCAAGGTCATGGCCATAAGGACTGATCTTTACGTCTAGCCATCATTCCCACTCCCGTTCGACGTTTGAGGCGGGTGCCATGAACTTAGTTCAGGCTTGATGAGAAGCCAGCTGCTAAAGGCAGCATAGACTACGATAGCTCTGGGGAGCTCGAACAGACATAACATATCCTGAGGGCTTGTCCGGGATTCTAGACGGTCACGGAACTGGAGTTTCAGCTGGCGTGGCGGGACGGGACGGGCGGGAGCATGGGGGACCGGCCCCTAATCCCCGGAAGCGCGGTAAACACCCATGGCACGCTCTGCTCATCGACATTCTGTCATTAAATATCTCCTCCAGTTAATTGTGACTCCATGTGCACCACTTGATGATTGTCACCTTTGAGAGTTGATGATTGAGTCTTCTTTTGCGCCCGCAGCCTCTTGTTGCTGGCTAGAACAAGATGGCCTGGGCGACTTTTCCCAAGCGCTGAAGGCCCACTGCAGGATGCTACAAAAACAGACCACAGGGGGTCTTTAGGGCATGGTCGTGAGCCGTGCTCCAACTTGCTAGCGCCACCAACACCATACCAGACAGGACCAAAAGTTCAGCCTGGAAGAGGTCAGATCTAATAAATTGCCAGAGGTTGCGTCATAGCTTCTTTATTCACTCTTCAAAGTGAATCAAACCACCTGGGAGTCGAATGGCACCTCCTAATGAAGCTGTGTCAGATGTTCCTATTAAACCAAACCCGAACTTCATGGCAAGGCCACCATCACCATCCTGGGGAGATGACGTAGAAGAAATAGACAACCAAAAAGCCATATGAAGGAGCTAGATACCAAGAAATACGATGTCGTACAGGTCAACCTACAAGATAGATGATGGGACTGGACGAAAGTGTTCCAGTAGGCTGGAACTGGCATCTCTGTTCCACAGCAAAGACCTCTTCCACTCACAGCCAGCTCTTCTCACAAGGGTACCAACAAGGGTGCTCCCCAGCTCAAATCAATCGGTGAGGGTTCTAGCATGCTGCTAATGTTGACTTCCCGTCTCATCTCCAACGCCATCGGGGTGTGTGTGGGCCATGTCAAACGGATGCCATTGATCTGTCAGTAAGCCAAACGGCCAAATTCACGACTTCGCTTGCAAATTGGAAAGCAATAGACAGACATGACAAGCTTAAAAGAGGACAGCTCTCCATCTGGTAAATTTGCCTCTTTAATCCTTCTCTTCAGTCAGATTTGAACGGAGAAAATTGACAACTAGATCGATCTCCTCACAGCCATGCCGGAACATCCTGCAGCTCAGCAACTTGTGGTCCGGAGACGACCCTTGCCGGACACTGCTCGCCAACCACCAGCCTTGACCCCACTTCAGGTGCGGCCGTATGCCAAAATGGAAGAGGTAAGTTGAGAGATGCGCTGTGCTTCTTTGGGGACCAAGTGCAATAAGACTGAGACCAATCAGAAAGAAACCGATGAGGTCAACCAAGGCCCGGCTCCAAAGAGAAAGCGCAGAAAGACTGCCACTACGAACCCACCCAAGCAACGAAAGGCGAGAACAAACGCGACCCAAAAGCAACCGCAACCGCAACAGCCGCTTGATGAGCCCCCAGCGAGCCTAGAACATAGAATTGAGCTCGCAGGCGGCCACCAAATTATTCCCAACTCAGGACTACTCGTCCACGACAACGAAGGTCGCCTTTCCATCTTTCTGTCATTTGCTGTAATGTCAGCTCCTTTGCAGGCCATGTATGAGCAAGCGGGATCTGGCTTCGCTCCGCAAATGGCTTCGCAGACTACGGCTTTCGCTGGCTATGGAGGGTTCGAACAGAACTATCCGACGCCTCCGGCGTATACATTCCAACCCACTGCTCAGCCCGGCCAGTCTCAGGAGACGCCCGTTGCAGGCTTCAGCGCTGGCCCTGGGCGAGTTTTCGAACTTGACGAGTCGGAGACGATGCCGCCTGTGGTAAACAGAACTGACGAGGCGCTACAACCCCCAAGCTACACTTCCCCAGATAACGGTTTCATTTTTGGAGACGACGGGGGTTTTGGATTTCAAAATATGAATTGGTGGGACTGAGCGTGATATCTCGGGCTCCTTTTTTGTTGCGTCTGCGAGTCATGGTTGAAAGAAGCAATTTAGCGGACGGTTATCTGTACAGCATGGAGAATACACATTAATGCACCCTGCAATTGAAGCCTCATGCAGCAGGGACATGAAATAAAGTCTTCTCTTCTATCATATCGCGATTATTCCTACTCTAAACTTGCCTGATATTCACATCATTGGCCCTGATAGATCCACATCTCCAATGGAGCTTTTTCTCAGCAGCTCTATTCCGACTTTGACGTGCTCGCTAGGTGCTAGACACACATCACAGTTGGTTAAGTAATGCTTCTGTCGTATTGCATTGACATTGTACTGTATCCGCTTTTGGTTAGCTATCTCTCTCATACCGCGTCATGTTCATTCTTTGTTCAAAATTCTCACTTGCGATCTTCGTCCGCAACTTCAATCGCGCCGAACAATGTACTGTTCAAGCGACATCAGCACCATTGTTCATACTATGTTCGATGCTGTCTTCTTATTCCAAGTCATAGCCGCACTATAAAACCCCAACGATATCGCATTTCTCTCTAACTTCTGTATCGCAACCCGTTGCAGCACATTGCTGAATACCCATTCACTGACACAGCTTAGTCCGTAAACAAGACCCCCTATCTTTACGGACCATTTTCGACACTATGTATTCCTTCAAAACGAGCTCTTCAGCCGAGGTCACATCCCTCATCAACAAACATGGTACAACAGACGCCCTTCTTATTCAAGAACCTCTCCTACTTCACCAACCTTCCTCTGGCCGAAATAGACGAAGCCGGTGTAAGGACCATGAAGACTGGCGTTCGCTACATCACCCGGAGTTTGGGCGACAACACGGGTCTTGTCAGATCAGAATTTACCGTTCTAACTTTCTGGGCCGATCAATTGTCTACAGCCAAGGAATCTTTTCTTATTTCCCATGCGCACACCATCATCAATGCGCGCGCAAATGGCCCGTTCTCAAAGTATGATCTCAAGTTCATATGCTTTGTTGCTAGCACAGTCACTTCGGAAGCCGCCAGGACCGCTAAGAACTTACCTGAACTTCTCAGCAAAGACAGGGAGATCATGGACTTGGCCTACGAGGCTTCTATGCCAGAAGGACTAGCTCCTCTGATGTCTGAACGTAAAAGGCCTGGTGCTGAGTCCCCTTCCACGACAGATGGTTCGCCAGCATGCGCCAATCATCTAAAACCTATCAACGAACTTCCCCAGCCTGGAGATACTGACACGACTGACCCGGATCCAGTTGAGTCTTTGCCAGAGATCGAGACCGCCATCATGCGCATCAAAGAGAAACGTCGTGAGTTTACCTTTTGTATGGTGCACAGTGAATACCAGCTCCAGAGGTTGCGTCAGAAGCGCAAGTTTCTGAGAACAAAGGTACTCGAGGCGCAAGGTGAGAGCGATGACAAGGGTGAGCATTCGTTTCTGAATTCAGTAAGTACTAGCTAAAGAAATGCATGTCTATTTCATCCGGATAGTCGATTTAATAATTGGTGATTCTTATGCATATATGATCTATGTTTATCTGACCGACTATGTAGACGTCTCAGCATTCACGAGAGCCTCCATCCTATCTAATGCCCCGTTGAGAATACCATAAATAATCTCTCCCGACATTTGCCCGTTCTGATACGATGCGTTCACGACTGTATCACCTCCTTCAACTCCACTAACATGAACAGCAACTTCATAACTCAAACCACCGTGCACCGCCGCCGACGAAAACGACGTGTCATCAATACGCCAAGGCCCGCTTCCTTCATTCTTAAAAACTCCCACGTTGGAAACATTAAGCATGTTGTTCAGACAGAGCCCCAGGATTGGAAATACTGACTTCAACTCTCCTTCCAGGTCACTTGATACACCATTGTTGGCTTGACGCAATACCGTAAGCGGTGGATTCTTGCCCTCGAATACTTTGTTGATCGACGCACGGTAATTTGCAACAAGTTTCCAAGCTCGTTCAACGTCGACATTGTATATCTTGGAGTCCCCTTCTTCATTCGAGTTTGGCCGAAACACGCCACGATAATTGTTCAACCATGACTCTGTTCTGGAAGTACCGCCGCCATTCATTATTCTACCTTTCCCGCCATTTTCTGGGAATAGACGCCGCTGATCGAGCGCGCAGCATGCGAGACCAACTTTTGCATCTGGGTAGAAGTCGGTAGCAGCGGTACACAAGAGCATGACAATGAGCATAGGAGTAAAAGTTGTTTCATGTGCTCGACAAGCAGCGAGGACACGATGCATCTGAACGTTCGGGATGCGCACAGAGGCAATGCGTGTTTTGACCCGGTCCTCAGGAGCAGCTTCATCGAGAACAAATTTTGGTCGCGGTGCTTTGATCTTGGGTACGTCGCTGAATAGAAGCTTATTCCCAAAGAAAAGCCGGATCACAAGGAGGACGAGCAAGTTGTGTGCCACCCAAACACCACTAATGCTGCATGTCCAGAATTCTAGCATCTCTTTGCTCAATTTTGTTCTCGTGGGGTCAATCTTCACAATGCAGGACGATTGTTTTGGAGGGTTAGGTGTTGAATTGAGAGCAGCGAGGAACTCTTTGTGAAAAGTCTGAGAGAAACGGCCGTCGCTGATAAGATGGTGGGCGACAAAGGCAACCTCTCTTCTACCAAAAACAACGACCTTCCACCATGGCTGTCGTGGAGAGAGGGTTTGGTCAGTCCAAGGCCACTCGTTGTGCAATTGTTCAACAACTCCAGCGTTACACACGGGCTCCTCGTCGTCGCGAAAATCGACACATGTCTCAAGATCGATCTCGCGTAAGGCAGCGGAGAATAAAACATGACTTCTGCCCCCTTTGGGTGCCTCTGGAACGCCAATAAGAGCTAGTTCTGGCCATGATTCAATCACTGAGCGCACAGCAGCGTAGACGGCTTCTCTTGTGAGGCCTTCGGGGTTTCCGGTGTAGTGTGCTGAGAAAAGCAGGTTTGAATGAGCGCCGAGGCGATGTTCGAGATAGAACATGCGTTCCAGTGCATCTAGAAAGTGTTACTTAAGAGAACTAGTGTTTCTTATCGTGCTAACATACTGGTAGGCCGGATCACCGTGTAATGAGACACCTCGCCGTTATTGAGATCCGTAGCCATTTTTATCCACTGCGCTCAGGTTGATGACTAGCAAGATGTTAAAAGGTCAGCAACAGGGATAACCAGATGCACTAAACATTGGAAATGAGCTCGATCAAATACAAATTTCGCCCAGCAAGGCTGCTATCCTTGTTATCGCCATGGGTCTAGATCCTTAAGCGAAGCTCACATAATTATTAACTAACGCTAACTTGAAGCGGCAATTTCATATCGTTGGGCAGTCCGCGTAATCGTCGGATTTGACTACTTTTTGGGGGCCGCTTACCCGTACCTGAACAGTACATCAAATCATCCGGCGGCGTACTCCAACTTTTCGTCCTATCAGATATCTGACGTTGCAAGATCTACTCTTTGTTATTTTATCGTATGTCCTTAGGCCGCAAACCTTCATGCAGAGACCATGGAGCGGCCTGATAGCTCTTCCCCGGACGATGTGCAGTCCATCAGTAGCCAGTCATCTCACACTGTCTCCGCATACAGCACCCAGGTAGGTCCCTCGTGGTCACACCGCCGCTTCTAGTAGTTAACAATCCTAGACGACAACCCCCGATGACAACGTCGTAGTACTTGCCAAGAGGCCCAAGACAAAAACACTAAAGACCCGGACGGGTTGTAAACAGTGCAAGTTCGTTTACCAACCCTGCCGCTGACGGTTGCAAAACACAAATGAGCTAATTCTTGGACTAAGACGCCGAAAAGTGAAATGTGACGAAGGAAAACCCATCTGTCGAAAGTGCAAGACCCTAGGTCTACCATGTCATTTTCCTCTCAGCCAATCCGTCACATTCAACACCAGCACACAAACAAATACGACTTCACCTACCGACCTTCGCATTCTGACCAAGCCAAACTATATCTCCTCTCTGTTCAAAGACCAGACACAATGGAACATGTTCTTTGCCTTCGTCTTTACCAGCGAACAACCCGGCGCTCTCCCTGTCAATACACTCGCTGCACTCACTCCCCAAGTCGCGCACCATGATTCTGTTGTCCGGGAGATCTGCTGTGCTGTCGGTGCCGCTAGTGTTGCCTTTACACGACTGAACACAGATCCAAAAGCAGACGAGCAGGCATATCAGCTTTCACTCGTGTACTACAACCGAGCTCTACGTGCCGTGCAAGCAGCCACATTAACACCACGCGGCCTACAGAGCGTTGCTCTAGTGGCTATGCTGTTTGTCACTTATGATATGCTGCGAGGTGATATGGAAACTGCCTATGTACATTTTGAGCATGGCCGTCGGATCATGGAGAGCTACTTTGCCCGACGATGTGAGGAGCAGGGTGTATCGTTAGCCGATGCTACGCTCGATTCTTACGAGACAGCTATGCTCGAGATGCTTCAGCGACTTACCACCTATCCCTGGACTCTGAAGCTGGGTATTGCCGGGGCACGAGTTGAGCACAGGGTGGAAAAGCGGTGCTCGGGAAGTCACAGGCACTCAATAGACGACATGCCATCATCATTCCTTGATTTGGCTCAGGCGTTGAAATGGTGGGAAGTTGTACAGCATCACCTGTCGCATCACTTACTCGACGACGATGAGGTGTCTGCAGAAACTTGGGAAGAAGCATTGTCGAAACTCAAGCGTTGGCACAATACCTTTGCCATGCTTTATTGGAACGCTCAGCGGCATCGAGAGAAGAACCAAAACAATTACATCTCGGCCAGTATTCTCGAAGCACTCTACTTGGAAAGCTTATCAAGTCTGTATCGTCAACACGTCGCAGATTCAACAGTTTTACCCGACGCAAGACCTGTTTACCGCAACATCGTCCAAACCGTTCGGGTTATGCGAGACCAAGCGAGAGCAACACCAGGCGGTGCTTATGTGATGGATACTTTGATTATGCATCCCCTAGCCGTTGTCTTGTTCAAGTGCCGTGATGCCAATGTGCGACAGATGGTCAGAGAGCTCTTGGAAGAGACTGCTGATATTTCAGAGCTGGCTGTGGCACTATTGGCTATGATGGATGCAAAAGAGGGCAGTCAAGCTAGGGGTAAAATGAACAATATGGAGAGGGCGCTGGGGTGGCATCTGACGTCTTGTGGGTGTGGTCCTGGAGTAATTTGAAGATGCAAGTAGATATTATAGAAATAAGAGCAATCTAGTCAATTGAAGGATCATGGTTTTAGACACATGGAAGGGCCATGTATGTTTAGCAAATCGTAACAACGGCTCGGTGACAGTGGAGAGATGCGTGCTACTGTGGGTATAGGGTACGGCACCAGTGTCAGTCACGTCGCACAACAGATATCGTGGGATCAATCAAATAAGCCAGGTGTTGTCTACTATTGGTAATTAACGAAACGACTTGCTAGTTTTATCCCAAGACTTTCACACAAGATTAGTTCCCACACTCGACAGTTTCTATACAGGAATTGGGGCTATCGTCAATCTGTCACATCTCATCTCGCGTTCCTTACAACAAGGACGATATCAGGGTGACCTTTCCCCTATCAAATGCACGAACTAGATTTGCGAGAAAAGATTTATTCAGTTGCGAAACCAATAGTAGGGATGATCCCCCCACCACCATCCAAAAACGCTGTGATACTTATTAGATCTCAGCTCATCGGTGTTGAGCCGATGCAAGCACAAGCTTATCTTATCACCGCCGCTATCGGCGTGCATTCGAAGCGGCGCATGTTGGCGTTTCTCGGCTACGTCAATCACGTGAGCTCACGGAAAGCGCCGTGAATCGAGTTGAAAGTACCCGTGGGCCTTGCGCGACCGGAGTACTTTGCCGTTAAAGAGAGCCACCACAGAATTTTTAGTGCATGGAATGTGCACACTTGTGCATGCGTGTCATGCTCCGCTTATGCAGGGGGGCACAAAGTTGTTGTGAGCGATTTCTTTGCCTTGGGTTAACTTTTTATGCAATCGCACCGAGGAATAGAGTGCACAAAGATTTTGCATCACATGTATTCACTCAGCCAATACAACGGCGGATGTACACTGTCAAAGGTTGCTTACAACTCCCAGCAACTAACTCACTAAAGATCGATCATTGCAATCACTGACCAAACACGTGACCAGTGGTGCCTTCAAATCGCTTAATCTTCGGCGGAACCAAAAAACTGTCACAAGCCTTCATTGGCTGAAGCTTTAGAGAGCTTCTCTACTTTGAGTTAGAGGCCTGTGTGAGCTCACGTCACGGTTATTCGGGGTAGGAACTCTTCAAGAATCGGTTGTTGAGTCTTTGACAAGCGTTGAACCAGCAACTTCAAATATTCTATGTGCTGTGCTGTGCTGTGCTATATTGTTTCTACTCAACTCCAGGCAAATCCTTTTTAGCAAAACCTATCCGTGACTTTTCCCCATCAAACACCACAAAAGCAGCCTTGAGAGCAAGGGCGCCAAAAATGTTAACATCATCCGAGTCAGAACTCGATTGAAGTCCTCCAAAGCATGTGCCCGCTTGGGAACTTCCGCTACTACCAGCGCTTCTCTTAGCCCTTCTCGATACCACACCCGGCTCGGCTCCCTGGAGAGGAGCAAAGTTCATGTATGAGCCTGGAATTGTGACGCCCGTGTTGCCGATGTTGAAGGTAAAGTCGGGTAGTTTTGTGTTGCAAGGGAAGACGTAACCGCCGGCTGTTTCGTCGATTTTGGCGCCCTTGACTTGTGAATAGTATGCCTTGTTGACCTCATCAGGTAGCCAAAGGAGTGATGTTCCGGTATCCGCAATACCGGTGATGGGTGTCTGGGAAACTTTGCCCTTTCCGACGGCAAATCCCGGACATGTAAATGTCCAAAGTCCAGTCGACGTGTTAACGGGTGTGTAGGCGATGTCGCCAGTGTATGCCGTCTTGTTGATGAATCCAAAGCTGTATGTACCGGGAGCATCGTGCTGTAAATCCGCTGTAAATAATCCAGTGTTGTGCTCAGTTTTGGCGTTGTCAAAGAAAGTTTTTTGTTTCTTGGGTGAAACCGTGTTGATAGAACTGAAGCCCAAGCCTAGCAGACCATCCACATTTGACTGCTGTGCGAAAGAATCGTCCACTTCATCAGCAACCTGCACGGCTTGAGCTTCTACTGAAAGCCCTCCAATCGAGACTGTATCTTTCACCACGTAGCCCTTTGCGTTACTTCCATCACCGTACAAAATCTGCCATTTTGCACCGCTCATCTCCTCTGAAGCATTCGATTTTGAGCCATCATATCGAGTCCGACTACCGCCCGCAGCAGCCGCTTTAGCACCGAAAACCCAAAGATCTGATGACCCCGTGTCGAGGTCCATCTGGAAAGTCCTTGGTGGGCTGCCGATTTGTACTGGCGTCAACCATTCGGCGTCATCGTCGATGGGTGTGTTGGCGACAGTACCGGTTTCGTCACGACGAGCAAGTGCCGAAGTAGCGAGATGCCTAGGGAGTGGAATGCCATATTTTCGATATATTTTTGCCAGAGCGGTGACGCCGTCGCGTTTATGTACGGGGTTTTTGACTTGTTGGACTGAATGTTCGCTTGAAGGTGAGGCGGTCGGATGACTAGCGACCAATGTGAAAGATACGAGCCCGCTCGTGATAAGAGAAGAGAACTTCATTATAAATGATAGTGATGACAACAATAAGGAAAGATGAAGGGAATGTGCTGCTCAGAAGGAATGGACAGAGCAGAGCGTGGATTGGATAGACTTGACTTGCTCTTGGCAAGAGAAGGACAGTTCATATACTCCCCAGTCTCAACAGTTTGTGGATCGGGACCTCCGCAATCCAGGAACAAACTCCGGATCGAAACAATTGGGATGGCTTTAAAAGTCGTTTCGCAACCCCTTCACACACGCGTCAACTACTCCTGAGCCGACGTTGATACATTCTCACTGGCTGGAAAGCCCCCACGACGAGTGAGTTTGCAACCTCCACACTGGTTCCCGGTTTTTAACGTGGGTCGATCAACGGGCGGTATCCGGAATGTCGCTGTGTGGCGGTCGAAGTGGTGGCCAGGAATGAATCGTGATGTGGGCGATCTGCGGTTAGTACTGTACGTCAGCTGGGCCAACGAGTTGCTGGTGGAGGTTGACACGCGGCTAGTCAAGACAAGACGATTTTGCTGCAGTTTTGGTTTCACATGCGCCGAGCACAGCAAGGTCTCCCTTACAGGTAATAAGCGAATATATAGAGAAGAACATTCGAAGAGTACAGACAATAAGTAACCAATTTGACTGAGTTTGACAAATTACAGGATCAACAAAGTTATGTAGCAACCATCTCAAGGCAATGCTGATCGCACATCCTCATGAAAAATGTTTCAACTCCACTGAAAACACTTTTAACGTGCCCTGCATTAGCGCATGCTAGTGCCTGTGTGCGCTGGGCCTAGCACGCCCTGGCAGTACCTGATCTTCGCTATACCAGCTCCGCGATCGCCACATACCGGTTCTTGTGATTACGACACCAAATACCAACCCGTGTGCTTTATCATAAAAGGAGACTGTCGGTCGCAGTATGATTAGGATGAGATTTTCCTCCGTTTGAGCTGGTGTTTATCTGACACTCCTTGGCGAGCCACTTTCCGCTCAGTGGTACCAGTATTACAAGGGCTAATGTACCAAAGCATGACGTTCCAAGCGAACGATTGAGAAATTTCAATACGGTATTTCTCGGTGTTAATGACTTTGTGTTCATAAAAACAAGCAGCGTTATCGATAGGTGCGACTTGCAAGCACACCAGAACACCTCGTCGAGGGCGTTGAAGGACTCACCAGAATTGCCCTCTTATGTTGAGTCTTGTCGATAGATGGACGGGCGATAAGATAAGAGCTCAAAGTGGAGAAGACAGTTGTAATATTGACGACATGGAGGGATCGATATGACGACGTTGATGGTCTCCGCATCAGACATGGTCCAACGTCATGTATTCTCCGCGTTAGGATATCATTGCAGTGAGAACAATTAACCTCAACTCTCCGTAATATTCATTTGTCAAGGCATAGTATCAACAGCATGGCTTCATGGTTCAAAGAAGAGACATGCCGTAAGGCTTTTGACAATAAGCCTACTCCTTTAATAAGCTTCGGTCGCCCATTTCCAGAAGCCTGCCGCAACCAAGTCCAACATCTCTTCAAGAGATCGCGCGTATACATAATAGCATCTCGGTCACTCTCAAATAACACGTCTTATCTCGTCGACCTCAAATCAGCCCTTGGTGACCGTGTCGCAGGCGTCCACATTGGCATCTCACCACACACGCCCATCCCAGAAATCGTCGACATTCTCTCCCAAGTCAAACCTCTTAACATTGACTGCATCGTAACCCTCGGCGCAGGAAGTATCACCGACGGAGCTAAGCTCATCCGCTTTGCACTGGCCAATGATGCGTGGACTGAAGAGGACATCGACGCGCTTTGGGGCGGTAAATCTCATAATCCTAACAAGCGCGCGATGCTACAGAAGCCGACCATTCCTCTGATATGCATACCCACGTCTCTATCTGGCGGCGAGTATCAAGCCATCGCTGGTGCGACAGAGTCAAAGAGCAAAGCAAAGCACACGTTTGAGCCAATCGTCGATCCAGACTTGGTCATACAAGACCCGCAGTTAACCACGTCGACACCGCAAAAGGTCTGGCTGAGCACTGGTATTCGAGCTGTTGACCACTGCGTCGAAACTCTTTGCTCGTTGCAGAGCAATAACGACGGCGATGAGTGGGCCGCGAGGGGTCTGGAGAAGTTGATATCGGGGCTTTTGCGATGCAAACATGACCCTGAGGATCTAGATGCTCGTCATTTATGTCAGACTGGTGTTCTGGAAGCCATGCGAGCGGTGTCTTCGGGTGTGCCCATGGGTGCAAGTCACGCTATAGGGCATCAACTTGGACCGCTTGGTGTCGGTCACGGCGAGACGAGCTGTATTCTTTTACCAGCTGTTTGCAAGTTTAACCTTAAGAAGGGTGTCAACAACGATCGCCAAAAACGCACAGTAGAGATATTCTTGAAGCAGGATACGGTGAAGTCTCTGCTGGACGCCAAGAAGATATCGGGTAAGGACGTCGATTTGGGCGACATCCTTGATTTAATCATCCGGGAATTAGGCATGCCGCGCACGCTCAAGGATGTAGGAGTTATATCTGACCACTTACCTGGATTAGCCGCCAACAGCTTGAACGATATATGGATCAAGACCAATCCCTACAAGATCACTAAGAAAGAGGAGGTTCTGGAGATATTAAAGGATGTTACTGATGATTGAAAGGCACAAGATGTAGGCAGGATGGGGTATCATTCTAGCTCCAGCCAATTTCCTTGCGTAGCATAGGAGACCTTAGCACAGAAAGTATTGGTATTTGGCCATAGGGTATGTCTTTATGAGTAAAACACGTTGCCACCCGAATACACATGAGGATTCGACAAACTGGAACAGACAAGATAAATGATAAGCCATTTTCAGTGAGGGTACACAGGCAAGTGACAAGGCAAGCGACACATGTCTCTGCCACCATAAAACGAGCCTGTAGCATCGGCTGATCTGATTCGAATTTTGGATCTCAGACTTCTGGTTTCTCCTTTAGTGCAGGGCAAGGTAGCCAAGTTAACGCGAGGGAAGCTAGAATGACAATAAAGCATGGGGCTAAAATATCGTAAGAGAATTACAGGAACGAAGTTTTAACATAACACTAGATCGGCAAGCATGGTTTTGATAATTGGATTGTGTGTATTTACAGGCTTAGTCACTATATTGCATCGTTCTGGGCCGAGGGTTCGAGTTTCCTAGTCAGGTTAACCCTACCGGCTCAACGGTTAGCATGCCGCGGTAAAGACCTTGACGCCCGGTTCACCATCCGCACCCTGAAGACTCCACTCCAAGGGTCCTTGAACATTACGTAGCGTTTTAAGATGTAATCATCTCTGCAGCTATTGGCTCAACACCGGGACGTTAGGATATTCTCGTATGAACCCTGAATTTCCCCTGGGCTTCATGTCGGGATGGCCGCTTTATGCACCAATCCCCGAGGCCAAAACGCGCACTATGATCCTCTTATGGAAATCGTCCGTGTGCCTCGGCAGTGTTATCCTAGCAAGCATTGAAATATGGAAAAGTTAAAACCAATAATGGTGAAATGGATCATCAGCGTCTGAGTGGGCGGGATAGATAAAACCCATAAGGAGCCTGTCCATGCTCTTCTGTTGCATCGTTTCGTCCTTCGCTAGTCTCTGTACTCAATTCGCACGCCATGCTGTTCAAGGTCGCTTTCTTCTGCTCCGCAGCATTGGCTGTGAGCGCTAGCAATGACTACCAAGCTCCTGGCTCGTCTGATCGTAAGTACACTACTCAAATGCTTCAATACGTCTAATCTAACAATCACCAGGTCGAAGCCCTTGTCCCATGGTAAACGCCATGGCAAACCACGGATACCTTCCTCGCGACGGCCTCGACATCTCCCTCGACGATCTGATTGTCGCTTTCACCGATGCCATCAACCTGGATCCCGCCGCTACGACTCTGGTTGGCAAAAAGGCCTTGGCCACTGGTAACAACGTCACATTCAACCTGGATGATTTGAATAAGCACGGCTGTAAGACACCTTAGCAGAGAGTACACACGCACAAAAGCTAAACATATCAGACCTCGAACACGATGGCAGCCTGAGCCGTAACGATGTTTACTTTGGCGACAACCACAGCTTCAATGAGACCATTTGGAAGTCAGTATCATCGCATTTCACCGAGTCCACCATCTCCATCCAGACCGCCGCTACAGCCCGCAAGGAGCGTCTGCAAGCCGCCGCCGCTGTCAACCCCGTGTTCGCGCTGCCGGCCGATCTGGTGCAGATTAGCTTCATCGAGTCGGCGCTCTACCTGTCGGTTTTCGGTAACGTGCAGGACGGAAATGCGAACACCGAGTGGGTGAAGACACTATTTGGTAAGTTGGACTTGTTACCTAGATTAGGATAAGGACTGACTTGGCTGTAGAACACGAACGTTTGCCTTTTGGAGAGGGATTCAAGAGATCCGAGCAAGTCATCACCGCCGCGGGTATTCTGGGCCTGGTGAGCAAGTTGGCTGCTGCCAGTACTTAAATGATGTTGATTTAGTCCATAACAAATTATTAATATTGGAATAATTAGAGCATCAGCTGCAAATTGATCAAACTTGTATTGTTTCTAAGGAAGACGCCCGACGCCACATACTGCAACAATGTGAAACGAAGCCAGGTCTTCCTCATTCTTTTGGACGACCAATCATTCAATCCCAATCTTATTGATCGTAACATTACGGGTTCTTTTCTTCGATCGCTGGGTGTCTTACAGTGCTTGTCCTTCTCGTCATTTGTTCGACTAAGAGTCTATCATGCGATAGGATAATTCAGCCTCACATGCTGACCAGGGTGAGCTAAGTAAGCCACGTCATATGACTTCTACCTCTGCAATTGATAGGTATCTATGCAAAAGTAAGCCCTAGCAATCGCCCGATATCCATACAACCTCAACAATCCCATCTGCCATCGTATACCGCCCTGGCTTGCATGAAATAGACAACTGTTGAGCTTACACTTGTACTTCCTCTACCCAAATTATTGACTATCTCATTGAGCCACTACTATCATCAATTGAAGAACCGTCAATCTTTCATTCACCCTTCAAATGCCCTCTCTCGCAGCTCTGACTATCTATATCTTTGGCCTCAGTGCCTTCAACCATGGCGTCGGCAACCTCGTCTCCCAACGCAAAGCTCTCGCTGCAAAGCAACTACCTGAATCCGCTCTCCCTGCTCTCAATGGATTCTCAGTGGCTATCATCGGAATCGGGATTTACTATATACTAGCAGCATATCAAGAGAACCGCACATTCTTCGCCATGACGCTGGCAAGGTTTATCTCGGCGAGTATCTTTTGGGCGCAGGGACCTGCTTGGAGGGTAATTGCTACATGGGAGGCTATTTCGGCTGGGTTGACTGGTGCGGCTCTTGTCTGGGAGGGATATGTGTTGTGAGGAGTTATTGTCGTTGTTTAGACTGTCAAGATCTGGGGTTCAACACAAACGGGCTTTTCTTTCAATCGCTCCAGAGGTCTTCTCTGAGCCGGCCCGTATATATTCCTCAACAGAACAATCTTGTGCTGCACTACACTTTGCGGCTGTAGAATGCCTATACCAAAGGTTTATGGCTCGCATTTCTCTGCTTGCGATTACACAAGGCATCCTTCTAACCGCCTAAAAGCTGACTAAAACGTTAGGCTGACACGAAGGATTTGGACACTGCCCATTCAGCCTGCCTAGCTTAGTAGTCAGCCTAGTCAAACCAAATCCTATATAAAATTGATACGCCCACATTTTGACACTTGTCCATTTCCCAAGAAGCATGAACCATGGCGATTTGCAACTTGCCCCTGGAGATACGTCAAGACATCTTTGAACGGGTCATTACGTCCCCAATCACGCCAACAAACCCATCGGAAAGTCAACATGGCAGATACGATTACACAAAGAATGCCTTTGATGGGGGAGGAATATGGCAACTTCCACCGCGAAATCCAGCGCTTAGTCTCATTCTCGTCAACAAGCAGTTTTCCTCCGAGGTCAAGGATGTTGTCAATCGTTTACCCGACAACTACCACGTCGACATCATGTTTCTAAAGGATCATGGGCTCTGGACCACTTTGACTCTTCCAAAGAAACCAACGACACAATACATAGACACTGTGACGGCCACCGTGCGCATATTTGATCCCACCGACGACCTCGACCCTCGCTTTGGGAAGAGTCTCAATTTCAGAGGCGGTGATGGCGGGCCGGAGACTGCCGTTTGGGCCTTTCATAATCTCCTCGTATTCTTGGTGGAGAAGGGACCGGGCTACCTTGGATATCTGAAGGACTGTTGCTATATCGTCAAAAGAATCGAGATCAATGTCGTTGCTCCCACAGACGGAGCCACCCACAAGAGCATCGTCTGCACAGATCAAGAACAACCACGTTGGCTTCGACGCCGTCGCGCAGTATTTAACGATGACACGATCCCACCCGAGAAGCGACTTGCCGATTACATGGTCGACAACTTGCGGATCGTCCTGAGGCCTGATCGTCAGCTCAAGCGCTATAACGAGGCCTTGTATGAAAATATTATCGAGGCTATCGTGTTTCGCGTGAATGGCGAGGAGCTTAAGATATTTGACGTGGAAAAAATGATGGACGCATACGATATACATAACTGGGGAGCATTTAATGAGTATGCTGAGCAGCAGAAGGAAAGTCTCAGGAAATGGAAGAAGTGGGTTCTTGCAAGACGGGCGAGGGTGAAGCAGGGCCTTGAGTTACAAGAGCAATTTTCAGATTTATACTGAAGATTGACTAGTTGGTTGCTCTCCTTAGTTGAGAATGCTTGCACGCTTGAATACCTAATCATGCTTGAACAAATCACTTTGAGAACGAGATAAATAACACATGCACTCATTCTATACCTGGTATTGACACTTTGGCATTCTAGCCTAAGTTTTGGCTGCGGAAAGATTTCTATGCAGTTCCAAGCTATCCACTAAGTTGCCAAATGAATCGAACAGTCCCTGCTTATTTGCCCGATGTGATGGGTAAGATGACTTTAAATAAGTCTAAATATAATAGAACTTGCCTGTTTAAGGCATCGCTAGTTGCGACGGAACACTATCTTTACCCGTGTATAAAATAGAGTAACATAGAAATCTGAGCATCAGGTCAAAATTTGTAATATGTCCCCAGTAAAGGTCCGAATAACAGCACGTCCCAACGATTATGTCCGAAAAGCAACGGCTACCTACGGCCGAAAGCGGAGATCTTTGCCTCTTTCGTATCGGACTTAACGGCTGAGAGGGTCATCATCACAGAGACAGGATGACGTATTTGAGATAGAGGAGCCATTGCAGTTATATAAAACGTAAGGAGTCTTCGCTTAATAGATTGCAATCTTCATTTACAAACTCAATCACTATAACTATAGCAATGGCGCCCTCAGGTTTAGCTATCATCATCGGAGCCGGCCCCACCAGCGGCCGGGGCATTGCCCGTGTGCTCGCCCGACCCGACGCCGGTAACCTCGCTGTGGCCCTGTTGGCCCGCAACGCCGACAATCTCAACAACCTCCGCGACTCACTCCGTAAAGAAACAAACGGCGTCTTGCACTCTTTCCCTACAGACACCCAGCCCGACAACCTTCGCAAGGCATTCAAGGACATTGCCAGCCATGCCGATTTCAAGGATCTCAAGCTGAAGCTAGCCATCTATCACGTCAAGCACGCTAGCAAGAAGCCTTTCCTCGAGGAGACAGCTGAGGCTTTCAACGACAGCATGCAGACCTACACTACTGGTGCTGTTGTCTTTGCCCAGGAGGCCCTGAAGCTCATCTATGAGCAGAATGGTGGACAGACGCTATTGTCTGACACAAACGGCCAGAAGAAGGGAACCATCATCTTCACAGGCACATTGGGTGCCATGCGCACAAACACTGGCTTCGCCGCATATGGAGCTACCCGCGCATCGGCTAGAATGGTGGCCCAGGCCATTGCCAAGGAGCACAGCAAGTACGGCGTGCAGTGTGTGCATGCTATTGCCAATGGAAGAATCTCGGATGAGGATTCCGAGGAGACAAGGACGGGCAAGCATATGAGAGCTGAGGATGTAGGACAGACGTACTTGTGGTTGTCGCAGCAGCCCAGTTCACTTTGGGTTCATGAGTTGGACTTGAGGCCTGCGCAGGAGTCTTTCTAAGTAATGAGCATTTCAGATGCATTGAGTACCTAAAATTGATGAGAGATTTGACGCCAAGAGCCTATAAGTTTAAATGTGACTGAGTCCTCTTCCATGGCTACGAATAGTCAGGCAACACGTTTCATGTCTTGCTACTTTGATCTGTATGGCTGATTCTTACATTGATTAGGTATATATATATATATATAT
>JAASAY010000645.1:0-17361 GCA_014822085.1 Fusarium stilboides
GTGCGGGGGGGGGCACACAAGCTATGAGCATGCACTGCGTAGAGGGAAGGAGCTTTAACAAGACGGCCTTTTGTTTCTAATAAGACTTATTAGCTAGGTATTGATGAGGTATAGTGTATATCATACCTACAGTACTAAAGTGAGTTCGCCAAGTCAATTGATCATGTATGCCCTTATGAGATGCTATAGTAACAACAACAGCCTTGTATATCCTCTCTAATATCCAGGCTAGAGCCACGTTTACCGCTAAAGGTTCAGGGGTCTGTCAACTATTGGACTAGGTCCCCTGAAGCGTAGTTGTTTACGAGATATAAGATGCACTGTCATCTACTTATAACAGATAGTATTAATTTGTAAGGAACTGAGGTGCTTCTATTTGATATATCGAAATGGCAAGTAAAACCGTTTACTGCTCGTTGCCCCTCCATCTCATGAAGATCTTCACAAGCGAAATCTACAGTAGCGCCCAAACTTTTTAGTGGATCCCACCATGCACCGAGTCTGACCGCTAAATAGTTCGCAGACGCGAGTGGATCTTTTTTAGGTGAGCTCGGTGAATGGATATCGAATGATAAACACCACGTTATGAAAGATTGGAAGATACCACAGCAAGTACTTCTTAGATTATCGTTGATATTGTAGTAAGACATTCCCGTAAAGTGTGAAATGTTCGAGATCTGATCAAAATATATTGCAACGTAAAAATAGTCTTATATCAATCGCTCAATCACGTCGTATACGAGAAAAATGCTGTTTATATAACCCAAATTGCAGGCTATGCCATGTCTCCCCATGCCCCAGTCAGCTCAACTATCACATTTACAAGCGTACTCACTGCCCAAAGTGCAATCAGTCCCCATCCGATCTTACGACTCAATATCCATTTGTTCATTGGCACCACAATCAACAACCCCACCAACGTCACAAGCAACGTGATAGCCGAAATCATCAGCGTTCCGTTAACTTGAATACGATAAGGCTTGTACTTGATGGGGTGGCTGGGGTTCTTATGGTGTTTTTTGTTGGCTTTCTGGATCATCATCATGGCACCACCGATACCAATACCCAAGAGAATATTCAACATGGGACCACCAAAACAAGCAGACCTACAGCATGGTTAGTTTATATATCCTGTAGAACGACTTGTGAACACTTACAAAGCCATAACTGGGTATCCAAGTCGTGCTACCGTGATATCAGCCACCAAATCTCCGACACTGTTGCCGGCGGCAAAAATTGTAAGACCCAACAGCGCCTCTGAAATGTTCAGGATAACGCCAACTGTTTTGAGGACTCCAACCACCTCGCCTGCAATGGTTGAGATCCAAGCAATACTTATTATGAATCCCATAAAGCATAGCATATAGTGATACCGTGGCGGCCTATCCTCTGAAGTAAAGACGACCAAAACCCCAAGCAGAATCAGGGATGCAAGGAGCGTATAGAGGACCATTCGAATTAAGGTCTTGTGAGGGTTATCCCAGTCGTCCAACATGTTAGCCCATAGAACAACTACGGCAAACTGAGGACCAGTAAAAAGCTGGAGAGCCACAAGCCATCGATTCCAGCCCGTACAATCGTTCTTTGTACTGCTTGAAGAAGGAAAATCCGAAGCGGGCTTTGTCACGATGGCAGGTGATCCTAGAGAGATCTGTGGGACGGCCATATTCTCTCCGTCCCCGACCGGCGTGGCAGATGTCGGGGCGATAGACCCCAAATGGCTGTGGCTGTGTCCCCCAAGAGTGTGTCTACGGTAGCGCTGCCATTCTGATTCTGACTCTGGGTCGATTGCTGAGTGCTCAACCGACACTGACGGAGCCATATGCCCAATGCTATGATGATCGTGATGGTGGATACTATGATCAATCATTGTCTCGAATAGAGATGACTCGCCATCTGTCGTTTCCGAGTCGACAACGGGCAAGGTTATGACGAGGAGGAATATACTAGGAACAGAAATGGCACTGACAAGTTTGTCCCAAGCCGTTTTCTCACTCCAGCCTTGCAACGTGGGGAACAAGGTTGCCAAGAGAACATGGGGAGGAGGTAGCACAGCATACGGCCACCATCTCACAGGGCGCGATGGTGCGTCAACCGTCAGCTGTAAGTCTGCAAAAGGCGTTTCACGGCTTGCCGTACCCGGCGGTACGGTATTGGGGGACACCCCTCCTGGGGACACAAATTCGATAGGGTCATTCTGATAGTTGGGGGTAAGAAGAGCCGGCGAATCCGTGTACATGGGGAAAGGAGTGCTAGGCGAGGATTGATTGCTGTAGCTGCTACGACGGCTCGGGATGTGTAGGTGTAGCTCAGGAGTGAGCGTTTGGCCCGCCTGGCCTTCAACAGGAGCATCATGAGTGGTCCCACTAGGACCGACAGGAGGTGCAGCCAGGTTCCCTCCTACAGTATACGACGGGCTCGGGCTTGACGCTCTCGTTCCGCTGGCAGTCGAACCGGGAACAGACAGGTTCGTTTCGGATCTGTTTCGGCTTGGGATAAGTAGATCTGGGTGAGCTGGCCCCCCTACTGGCTGATCTCCTGACGAGAGGGCTCTGTTCCTCCTGGGCTCATGTTCATGTTCATCATAGCTCGAAGCCAGCAGGCCATCAGAACGAGCCGACTCGGGAATAGCCGCTGTAGTTCCCCTTCGCCTATGCACATGATAATCGGAGTAGCTTCGTCCCGGAATCGTAGACAACTGTAGGTTACCCTCGCGTTGCAGCTGAGCCAAAGCAGATCGAAATTCGAGTGCGCCCACGAGACTTGGTCGAATGGGCGTCATAGTGTTTCTCCTAACTCCGCGACCTCGTAATACTCGCATACTGCTGGCAACCTCAGCTGCAACCATGCGGTCATGGTCTTCGCTGGACGTGTCGCTCTCGTCTTGTTGCGCACCCTCCACCTCAATCCTGGGTCCAGCTTCAAGAAGCGAAATGTCAAGCGGAGTAGAATTGGCGCTCTCAGGGCCCGAACCAACGTCGTCTGGGTCGTCCCGGTATGGTTCACCGGCCAGCTCGTCTCCTGAATGGCCCAAAGATGCGTAGACATGGCTGCGCGCTTCGCCTTCTCTACGTTGCCTGGCTTTTCGCCTCGTTGAGTACCAATGCCATATGACAACTGTAACAACATATATCGCGTAATAACCAATCATAACCCAGCACTCCCAGAGGTGTAGATGGCCATCGGCCAGGAAGATCATGGTAAACACCACAGCGAGTATGAAGAAGCAAATGTCGCGTGTATACGTCTTCCGGTCAACGCGAAATTCCCTAACAAGAGCCATAGAGCCCGCAACGACGCCAGTAATGAAGCTCGCAGCGCCAATCAGCTCACCAACGGCCATGCTAGCGCTATTAGAACCCATGGCAGCAAACGTGCTGAATACGTCTGGTGAGCCATTGCCGAAGGCCAGAAACGTAACGCCTGCCAAACTCTCGCTGAGGCCGAGAACTGTCGCAATGGTGCTCAGGTTGACACTGAAAAAGTCGCTTGCGGCAATGCCAATCGTGGTGAAGAGGAGGCCGAGCCAGAAAACAAGAATCGTGAACGCGATAGGTCGTACATTGGCGAAAGCGCAGTAATATAGATCGAGGTAATGTATGAGCCCGGCATCATCGTCGATACAGTACTGGCGCACAAAGGCGCATTTGTCTTGAGCATCATGAATTTGATTGCACTCGGGAGTATCGGCGGAGGAGCTCCGCTTAAAGATATGATCGGGGTCGGTCGCGTGTCGGGAGAAGGACTGCGCAAAGGTCGTATGCGATAGAAAAGAATATGCTGCTAGGACGGACAAAATAAGGATCGTAGTATAGAAAGGGCGCGACTTTAGGCGACTTCCTCTCAGGAATCGTTTCGGAGTCGCATCGGAGTCTTTGGCGATGTCGCTGGGCCGAAGAAGCCCGCGAGGGTTGGTATTTGTCATTATGGAACTGCTATAGTCATGTCATAAAGCGGTCGCTGCGAATGCCATCGTTACTTGAATACAGGAAGACAGTAGGAAAGGTAAGAGGAACAAATATAGATAGGTATATGCGATTTGGTGAGGGGAAGACAGGTGAAGAGAGGAGTTTAGTAGGGATTGGATTCAGTGTTAGATAAGAAGGCTTGGTATATTGTGACGTTTGCGACTAGCAGGTCGTCCCTCGCAATTACCCGAGGCAGAATCGAGAAAGAGCATCCTAGTAATTATCATTTCCCCATTGAAGCGGTCGGAATCCAGTTTCCAACGTTTTAGCGTCCCTCTCTGCAACATGCCCCTCGCAATCTTGGGTGATGGTGACGAAGACAAAGGGAGGCCGCCAAGCTATCAATACATGAGGTACCTGCCCCTAGTACAGACACAGATACTCGCCACAGTCAGTGTGAGTGCGAGTGTGGCTCATACCAAGAAATTGGCATTAACTTGCAAGACACATCTTACCCATTTTAGAGCTAGCAGTGACAGACTGCTACGAGCCAAGGCTATTGCCTTCCTCATCCTACGTACGACGCTTCAGACTTAAGCTTCTCATCTTCAACGTGCTTACCTTAGGTTGCGCCACGTGCTGATTAAAGCTTTTGGTGATGCATGAACAGGGGTGAGTTACCTTCCTGCCTTGGCAGCTTCCGCGTTGTCCCCGACATGCTCCATTTCAAACGGAAGGTACCTGCTATCCGTTGGCAGGTACCTGCCGTGGCTGTTGCGATAAGCTAGTGGTACTTGATCGCTCTTGGGCCCGAAGGCCAGCCACAGTTCGCGCCTCAGGCGTCAACAAGCGGCAGTAACCTTACCCCACACACCGTCCGTTATTTTGTTTACTTTGGCAAGGGGTCCCGCAACACCACGACGACGACGACGCGCCAGGCCTCGTTGACCTCCGCCTTTTTATCACCACAACTCGCGAAAATATATTCAAAATGCCTCGCGTTGCTCAAGTTCCCCGGACGGGGAGTACCAGAACAAACACGGGCTCCGGCACAGCCTCACCTTACAAGACGCACTCACCCATCAAGTAAGTACCAATAGGATAATTCCCTAGCAACCACTGTGCGGTGCTAATGCAGGTATCCAGGATCCCACTCAACGACGATGTGTCAGAAAAAGGCCAGCGCATGAGCTCCAGGAGAGCTCTTCACGAAAGACAATTTAACGAGATCAAGAAGGCAGCGACACCTCGTAAGGTCAGCCTCCGCCTCGACGACATGGAGAATGGTGATCCACAAACCCCTCGCGCTGGCCGCGCCAGCGGCATCGAAGACGATGAAGGATTTGTGGTTGGAGGTTCTGCGGTTACGCCTATGAAACGTGTCCCCCTCCTTGCCAACTTTGAGGAATGGATGAAGATGGCAACCGACAACAAGATCAATGCGACCAACTCCTGGAATTTTGCCCTGATCGATTATTTCCACGACATGTCGCTCCTCAAGGAAGGCGACGGTGTCAATTTCCAAAAGGCCAGTTGCACCCTAGATGGGTGCGTCAAGATTTACACAAACCGAGTCGACAGCGTCGCAACCGAGACAGGCAAGCTATTGAGTGGTCTTGCCGACAGCAACAATGCCAAGAAGAAGGACAAGGATGGCGACGAGGCTGACGAGAGTGATGAGGAAGAGTTAGACGAGAATGGCAATGTCAAGAAAAAGCCCAAGAAAAAGGTAAAACTGAGACAAGGATGTCCCCTAATGGCCCAGACTGACGATTTCTAGTCCCAACGATCATCCGAAGCAACTCTTGCCCCCTCTTTCAACTCACTGCAACTCAAGAAGTTTGAGCTTGAATTTGCTGTGGACCCACTGTTCAAGAAGGCGTCTGCCGATTTCGATGAGGGAGGCGCCAAGGGACTTCTGTTGAACCATCTCATGATTGATTCACAAGGACGCATAGTCTTTGACAGTAGCGATGATACTGGTGACGCAACCACTCTCGGAAAGAAGAAGTCAGATGAAGAGGGCGATGAGGAAGATGAGGGTGCTGAAGGGGAGCCAGAGGAGGAGGAGTTGGAAGAGGAGGAAGAAGCGGATGATGTTGAGATTGACGTTGGAGCTCTCGGTGCCAAGTTTATTCCCGACTTGTACCGGCTTGATGAGCTCGATGTTTGCCCTTCTCTCAAAACATTCGACCTCGGTGATCCCTCCGGATCCATGGATATTCCCTTCCTGAAGGCACCTGAAGACTGGAGGCAAGATCAAGACAAGGAAAAGACGCCAGGAGCGCTAGGTGACATTTCTGGTCTTGTTATCGACGGCGACGCTCCTGTAGGTTTCGACGATGATGATCTTGGGCTTGGAACTTTTGATGTTGTTGATGATGTTGCCTTTGGCGAGGGTGGTGAAGCCTGGGCCCGAGAAGCCGCTTTGGAACCACAGATGCGAGTATACGACGCTGGTTTCGGTGAAGAAGGTGGCGAAGGGGATGAGATCGATGTCAACGGCGAGTACGTTGTTTCCATGACAAACGCACAAAAGGCAGACAAGATGCACGAGGATATCCTTGGCTTTTTCGATCAAGCGTTGCAGAAGAACTGGTCAAGTGCCGAGCACTGGAGAATTAGAAAGATCAAGGATGTCAACAAACCGGCGACGGAGACAAAGAAGCGCAAAGAAAAGGAACCGTTCGAAATCGACTTTGCTGCACCCATTGATTCACACACTTCTGATGTTATCTACACTCAAGCTACGAACAACACAGCCATCAGCATGCCTAAGAAGGACTGGAAGTCAAAGTCACGCAACCTTCTTCCTGACGACAAGCACTTCAACTCCAAGTCTTTGCTAAGCCTCTTCTTAAAGCCCAAGGCACGAATGAGCAGGCGACGCACAGGCTTCAACGCTCGTGGCGGCGGCGGCTTTGGCAACGGTGGCTCTGACAACCAGCCTGAAGGGGAAATGGACGAAGCGTTCTGGGCCAAGCAAAAGACACCGCAGAACACCGACGAGACAGCATTGCCCGAGGGCGACTATGATGCCAACTTCTTCCAAGACGATGGCATGCCATTCCCTGGAGGCGGCGATTTGGACGACGATGATGATCTAGAGTTTGCCGATGCAAGAGAACACTTCTCGCCAGGATCCGACGGTCAGGTTGGACTGACTGAGGGTGGCGGACTCACAGCTCTCCTCAATGGCGAGACGGTGACGAATACTGGGGCGTTTGGAACAACGTTGGTTACCCAAACAAGGCGCGTGCGACCAGAGTACGTGCAGTATGCCAGGGTAGCTAAGAAGGTGGATGTTCGAAGACTCAAGGAGGAGCTGTGGAAGGGCATGGATGTCGACATTCTTCAGGTAAGTTTTTCTCCAAGACGGTCACAGATGATAAGCAAAATACTAACACATATGGTTCCAGAAACAGCCTGAGCCTACGGCGCCGGATGCTGGTGAAACAAACCAGGATGAACCGCTCAAGTTTACAGAAGTCATGAATAACCTGCAAACGGTATACCCTAAGCCAGTTATGGATGATATCTCAACATCATACTGCTTCATCTGTCTTTTGCACTTAGCCAACGAGAAGGGTCTGGTGATTGACAACACACCTGGTCTGTCCGAGCTGGAGATCCGCAGGGATTGGACAGCCGAGATTGTCGAAGGCGAATAATTTGTTGGAAGTCGGAGCAGGATGAGAGCGATTTTAGACTAATTACTCGTTGTGTCTATTCTTTGGCGCGGCATACCCTTGTTTGACATGGACAGAGTCATGAAGCGTTGGCACGGTTCTTTTGAAAGAAGCATCTAGGGAGGGCATGGTTGATAACGGGATGATATCCTGGCGTTGGGGAACAAGGCAAGAGAAACAACATCTACAGTACAGTATAGTATTTGTCTTGTATGAATCAAGGATACGAAGGAATGATTGGTCACGTATTTTGGACTATTACTTTTTTTTTTTGCAAGCCCACTTCAAGTTCTTTGTTAAAGGTGACCAACTTTTTGTCTATGTATGTTTCACTTGTAGAAAAACAAGTTTGGAGTCAATTGACTTGAGCGATTGAGTTTTTAGTTTGTAGTGGGTGTCTGTCTACCCGTAGAGTCACAGTCGGCTATATCCAACTTTCCGAATACTCTAAATAACGACCCAAAATCTTATCAGTACACATAATACTTCTCAGCTCATATCGTCATTCTCTCACCTGGAGTGACAAGCGAATACTACAGTAGCAGTAGGATCCATCACCTCGAACTCTGTTCAGTGTTGTATCGTAGCGCAACCTATGCACGTATCGAGGGCCCCCTCTTTTTCTCACCCCACACATGGTAAAATGTGGCTGCGCCATGACGTTGGAACGGACTACCAACTGGACCCTTATGACGATGTCGTTCCTCGTTTTCCAATTCAAACGAGCAAATTGCGGGGGTTAAGTAACTTGGTAGGGAGTACGTAGTGAATAGATAAACCTGAATAAGGAAGGACCCTTGATTTTGACATTTTCCTTATTCTCTCCCTCTTTTGTATTACTTCTTGTCGAAATTCAGTCAATGAATGCTCTTCATACTCTCCTATCATATATTCTTCTCTCCTCTCTCGTATCAGTATAAGCCATAATGATTATCGACGCCCCTCTCTGTTTCATATCACCCATACAATCACAAAAGGTCCTCCCTCGCCGCAATGATCTGCTGGTGGTCTGATGCCCTTTATACCCTTGACCAACCCAACCCCAATCTTTGTCTAGTAAAGCTGGCGAGTGCCATTCATTTTCATACATAATAACATGTTATCTTTCATATTGACTAGCTTAGATTCTTCCAGTCGTTTCTTTGCCATGCATAAAATCAGGTTTGAAGAGACATGGCATGATTTGTTATGTCGCCCCAATCCACTGGCAACTTGAATAAAGCCTTGGACTATAACCAGTTCGAATCCCCATGGCCGCCGAATGCTATTTTTGATCTTTCCCAGACCTTATCGAAACCAAAAACCGACAACGCCAAAGTCCGCGACTGCGCAACCAAATCCCTACAGCAGCCATTACATAGGTACATGAACATTCGTACCACTATCCGCCAAGGCCCAACCATGAACCTCAAAAAGAGTATGCATCATAATACGTGGGTATCCGACAAGAAAATAAAAGGTAGAAAGGAGACATTGGCCTGAGTGAGCCATTTCCCAACGCGTCTGAGCACAATCGTCTCGGTGTCGTGTATATCAGCAAAATCCCTCGAGCATCTATCCGTCATTATCCTCCTCATCTTCGTTCGTCTCGTTCGTGTTTCTCGACCAACTCGCCTGCTCTCAGAAGAACACTCACACCATCCAGGCGAGATTTGAGAAGTCGCCCCTCGTTAGGAGTCATCAGGTCGGGTGCCGAAGTCATCAACACATCGCCGTCCAACATTGATTCGTCATTAGCCAAAGGGCCCGTGGGCGGCAGCGGTTGAAAGCCTTATAAGCCGAGTTAGCTTGACTTCCCGATGAAGTCTGCGTTGTGAGGATTAAGTACCATATCCCCTTGGCACTACGCCATGACCGAAAGTTGGCCTTACTGGTGCAAAGTCCGTCGGGCTTGGGGTAGCCGCACTCAAGCCAGGAATAGGAGAGCCCCGTTCAAACATGGCCGCGGTGGCAACAGCTGGAGTCGGCAGTGTCTGATGATGAGAGAGGAGGGCATGGATCGGGAGCGGCCCCTCGCCGGGTGTTCGTGCGAAGCTTGTCGCTGGGCTAGTCGAGCCAACGCTGCTGTTGGAAGATGGCTCGTGTCGAAGGAGAGGAGCTTTCGGCAGCGCTGACGGAAGAACGTTGGGAATTTCGGGTACTGATCTAGGATGGTTGGCCGCAACAAACCCTGTCGAATAAGGATTTCCTTCTGACCCAGAGGAGATCGGCATTCCTTTCCTCCCATCCTCGAGCATGTTGGATAACGATGGTAGATGCTGATGAGATGATTCAACTCCTCGTCCACCGTCTCGCCACGACTGCTGGCGCTTAGGGGGTTGGTGATGCGAGTCTCGTGGGCTACCGGCATCGAAATGAGTGGCTCGAGGCGATGACATGGTGTCATCGTTCGAGTTTGCTTGTGACAAGAGCGTTGGCGTTGTCGACGAATGCTGCGACTCAGCTACCGATGCGATCGAATTTAACCTCTCCCGTCGACAAGGTGGTGGCTCGCTCCCCTGCAACCTCTCGCTACCGCTCGATGTGTTACCCGGCGTCATTGTGCTGCTGCTGCTGCTGCTGTGCCGTAATCGAGCATGGTCCAATTTTGTTCTCTTGGAGACATCGGCTAATCAAGAGCGACATGTCAGTTCTACTGCTGCGTCGATCGCTATGGGGTCTGGTGCCATGTCGGCTACAAACCTTGAGTCCGCTTGGCTTGCTTCTCCTTGAACTCGTGGAGATATTGCATATATTTCCGGTAGTCGGGCGTTTTCTTGTACTCCATCAGGTCTCGGTGGTACTTTTCTTTGTCGGCATTTGCTTGACTTTCATACAACTCCTTCTCGCCTGCATTGAGGTTTTGCCAGTTCTCTCCTACGAGTTTAGCAATCTCAGTGAAGGTGAGGTTCTGACTCTTCAGATCTTCTCTCATTTCTTTACATCATATGTCAGCATTGTTGCACTAACATGGTACCCCATAGGTCAGAACAAGAACTTACTGTTCGAAAACAAAACATAAGCTGAGGGAGGTCTTTCAGGAGCATTCTCGTCGGGCTAGCTTCTGGTTAGTCAATTGTTCGTCACTACCGAACGCCGCTCGATCCAACGCACCTTGGGATGACGTCGATACTTCCGTTTCGCAACACCTTGCCCTTCTGGTTGAACCTCTATCCGGCTAGGCTCGGGCTGCGCGCCATCTGATTTCGCATCCTCACTTGTTGGCCTTACTGGCGTTGCCAATGATGCTGATGGAGAAATGCCACGAGCATTGGCTATTCTTCTTTGAAGTTTCTAAGAGCTCGTATTAGTAACGGTGCCCGAGTGGGCTTTGACCGCGAACATACCCTTCGATGGCCAAGTTTGACACCCAATGCATCTCTAAGGAAAAATTGTCAGCAAAAGTGCCGCAACTGGGTAAAGCAGGGCTAGACGTACAAGTCTGACTCCTGGATATCAAGAATGATATCCCACTCATCGAATCCTTGCTCGACAAAGGCACCGAGATACTGGGATAACCCCAACTCGGCGAAAATTGACTCAAGTTCGGAAGACATACAGCTCAGCTGGAAAGTTCCGGGGAACCTCCCTCCACAAAAGACCGGTTTTCTGGGTTTGATTGGAGCCAGATTGACGACTTGAATTCGATCCAGATCCAAGTGGACGAGGTGATCTTTAACCTGCAATCCAAGACAAATAGTACCCTTAAGCGGCTGGGGCTTGCTCAAAATAAAGAATCGGTTGACAAGTGTTTCGAAAAAGATAGGCGAGGCCTTCAGTTATATATCTTCCTGGTTGGAAGGTGTGTTGAAGGATTACAATTGAGAACGGGTGGGTTCTGAAACGCGGGGTCAAGCAACGAGCTATGGTGGACTGAGGGTGATGTTGGCCCTAGCTGGAACGACACAAGAAGAGGTTGTGAATACACTATCGTGTAGAGTCCTGGGAATGGTAAGAACGTTGTGTCCTATGCAAATGAGATATCAAGAGGAACAGTTGTGCCTCAAGCCTTTGATGCTTTGATGAGTAGTGATCAACGGTGATAGAGTGAGGTTTGGAAGTGGAACAGAGATCTTGGGCAGAACAGGAGTGATAACTCCAAGGGTTGAGAAGCAGACAACGTGCTGATTGGGCTGAGTGGACATCAAAGCCATGGGGAAGTGTAGGAAGAGGAAGGGGAGGGGGGTAGGATAACGACGAAAGAAACAGGAGGCACATACAAGCGAGACAGATGGAGTGATGCTGGTTCGAGCAGAGCTGCGTGAAGGCTGTTACGGTTTGAGGATGACAAGCGCGGCAGCTGGGGAGAGATGGGACAAATGATGGAAAAATGCTGTCCTGTCAGAATGCCGATTGACATACCACAGCGACGACTAGACGACTTGTTCGAGGTGGAGGATCAGGACTGAAAGGAAGAAGACAGAGAACAGAGGACGGCCGAGTAGGAAAGACAGATGGTTTGAGCTTGTGAGGGAGTGAAGGGCAGATACTAGCACCCCCAGAGAGACAAGCAGAATCGGATATCTCGATTGCAAAGCGTGAGTCCTGGGTTGTGGTGGGTTAGGGCGAAGGGTGCTCTGTCCAACCGCGATGATGGATGGATGAGAGCCTACGGTCTGTCAGCGGCGCAAGACCTCGTCTGGAAGCGATGTCGAGAACTGTAACGAGGCGTGGATTGGCAGGTGATCTCGGGACTGAATCTTATGAGGCGACTGTGAGGTGATAGATTCAAGGGGACAGGCCCGGGGTTAGGTTTGGCTGCAGGTCGGTTGAGGATCAATGTTCTGGACCTAGGTTCCTGTTGGCGTGTGCGCGCGCGAGCCAAATCGGACAGACAAGGCAAGGCAAGGTAGGATGAATATAAGAATGGGATCGTAGGGAAGGGACTTGGTTGTCAATCTACGGGGGGTGTGAGAGTTGCTGAAAAGAAGTTCTTCTGTGGAGAGGAGCTATTAGAGCCAATGTTGAGACGGGGGGACTCAGGGCATCGTTGGATCCAGATGCTCTATGTAGATGGAGGATGAAGACAGGGTCCAGGGGAAAACGGGGCAGAGTCGGAGGTGCCGCAGCCACCGGCAAAAGAATAAAGACTATTAGTTGAATGGGAATAGGAAAAGCAGGGTGTCGGAAGCGAGGATAGAAACGTGAGAGCTCAAGTGAGCAAAAGAAGAGCAGAAACATCAGATTCCTACATGGCACTCCGTTCGGGGGTGGTCTTGTTGTTCAGAGGCTCGCAGAGAACTAGGAGGGCGTGGTCTAGCCCAGTCAATTCACGACCTAAAGGGGTGTGTGGGAGTAGGGGTATACGTACAATCTTCCGTCAGAACGCACAGCCTTGGCGCTTGTCTCTGAATTCTGCGCTGGCTTTTGATCCGCGGCCTTTTTCTTTTTTTGAACTCGGCGTATCAAGTTTTGACGTTCGAGAAGGATGAATGATGCAAGGGCCAGTTTTTGCTGGAGCATCAACATCATCATTATCATAAAAGCTTCGAGATATGGACAATTGGCATGGGCATCGCTGAGCAACGCATGTACAGTAACACAGTTGAACTTGAGATGGGTCGAAAACAAGAAGCGTGGACCCCAGGGCCCTGTCATCGGCTACGTATACGATAGGGCGGCACCTGGACAACATCGAGATGCCCCATCTTGGTCCAATGGAAGCATTCATGGACCATATCTGGGACCATGGGCATTGAGGTCGCTTCAACGCAACGCAACGCTACTGGCGCCCGTGACTGCAAATTTCAACAGAGGATGTGTCGCTTGAGTAAGACGAGTCAGGCGAACGATTGCAAAAGCGAGAACTGTCAAAAAGATGCGAAACTTGAACCGACAAACTTGATGCCGGTGTTTGTCTGAGGTCGTACAGACTACAGAGCGTGTGTGATCCCGTCATGATGTTCCGAGGCCACGGGCAGGACTGTTATGGGCCTTGGCGTATCGCATCCTCCATCCAGAAAAGGGCAATTGACTATGGCGATCAACCGTCAATTGATTGATTTGCCCCGACAAGGCAAGATCTCAGTGAATGGTTGGATGCGTCACCCTTCACACCAAGCCCACCAACCCTCGAAGCCATCGAAGCTCGTCCGCCTTTCAATTGGTACAGAAATCGACCCAGAGGCATGAAGGAGCATGTCGGTACCGCAGTAGCTCACAAACTGTAACGGGAAGATCTCGATCCCAATCCGTGAAACGGTTGGAGTCTCCCGTACGGTACAAGATAATGGGGTGAGAATGTCACGCTCTTGGATGCGGTCTCGCCATCCCGCTTGACGGCTGGCTAAGACAGCCTCGAAACTCGCCGAGACGGTGCGTGGTGACTCCCAGAGAAGCGTGACAGACGGTCAGGGTTGAAGATGAGCTTGTTCTCCAAATGGCATCGCTCGTCGGTAGCCAGGTGGTTGTGGGTTAACTAAATTGGAGCTCTGCTTGAGTTTTGGTGGCCGGAGCGATGTGAACCGGGGGGTGTGGATCCGGTATAAGTGACGCACGCCCTGTCCGCTCGTGGGTTGTTCCTGATCGCCATCGAGCCATGCCCGTTGTTGAAATCGAGGTTTGGCTTACTGATCGCACGACGCCAGAACTGCAGCTTCACCATGATCGAGCAGGCCTTTGATCAAATCGCCCATAACAGCACCAACAGGCGATCTGCTTGTTTGAAAATCCCCCAAGTCCCCTTTCACGGGCCACATGGTATGGCCACCGACGTCTTTGCAAAGCCCGTTCGTGCAGCAACAGAGTCGCGCAGCCGCTAATGTTCGTCAGGTTGCGCCGATAGTGTTGATGCTCCCACAACGCGAGGGTAAGCCCTCTCCAGTCGAATGACGCATATGGGAGTCGTTCCAAGGCATCATGTGTTGTCTGTCCCGTCTGTCCCCTTCTTCCATGATGGAGCAGGCAGCATCTTGACAGTGAAAAGCGCACGACCGACATCCGGTAGTCCCCTTTGATCTTGTTTCTCCGGTTCCCTAGTTTCATTCTGGACCATTTGCGGTATCAACCACGAGCCGATGGTTGCAAATAGTCTGGAGGACGATAGCTACGGTACTGTACTTAGGTATGTGGCATGGCAGTGTGAACCCAGATGTGTAAGCTGCCCGTTATCCATCAGCATGTACATACTGTATGAATCGCAATACGTAATGCCGGTAATTGTGAATCGGGTGCTGGTGCAAAATCCCGCCTAAAACATGATGGGAATTCGACAAAGGGTCTAGAATCTCGATCCCTTCCAGCTTTAGGATTGGCTGGAGCCGACGAGCTTATGCGGAGTAAATGGCCGGCTCCCCGATCAGTACGGCGCCTCCCCCTTTGGGCCTTTGGTTTCGATCCCCAGAGGCTTATTCTGCGTGTGCTTCCTTGGCTGTGCCTGTGCTTGTACGCCATAGCAGGGACGCGGAGTGGGAAGCTCTGGCGGCGCCCGCTCCGTTGCCCATAGGCCACAAGCCAATAGCGTATTTAGTTTGCTCAAATCCAGCGAGACTCGACTCCAACGCTCGATGGGTGAAGTGCAACTTGTAAGCCACTGGTATCGTGGTTCGTGGTCGACTGCTCGCTCTACCTCAGCGTTGGCTACCTTAGCATGGCGCCTGAGGCTGAGTTAGGCTGCGTCTGTAACGTCCGCCTTGAAAGACCGGCTCCCATCCGAAAGCTTTCGGCAATTCGTAGGTTGCAAGATGAAGAATCACAAAGGCCGCCTCCTCGAAGTCGATGGAGTCGTGAAATCGATGCTTCTCCACGATGTTGAGTCTAGAACGTAAATCATCCGCCCCAAGACTTTACGGCAGAGGTACAGTGCTGTAAGTGACAGATTGGAGCACCTGGGGGGAAGGAGGGTGTGCACTTACTAGGTAGGCCTGCATTGAGTTGCATGGGTAAAAGGGGCCGCTTCAACGCCGCTTTCCCAAGCTATGGTATTCCCGGGTCTTGCCGTGTGTCTACCTCTGGGTTTAAATTCCACTTTCCTGGTCATACAGCACATGCCTAAACTTAGTGGGCAGTTCCAGCCAGGTATAAGCCCTGTTTGATTGGCTGCTCTTTCCAACAAGCTCTTCCATTGCTTTTTCCTCCTATTCGTTCTAAAGATTTGGTGATATGTGTTGCTTTAGGCTACTATGAAGGTATCGTATAAACGCTACCTATTTGCTTGAAACTTGAAAATAACTGACGTTTTGTCTGATAAGCACCATCTCCATAAGGTACTGCTAATGCATAAGCATACATTTATGACAAAAGATTAAAAAGTGATCTGCGCTCAACATGCCCGTAGCAGTAGACCTAGTCAAGTTTGTGTAACCGTATATCCATGGATGGGTATTAAAAGAAATCTCCGTAGCTTGTTTATATCGCGCCGGGGCTCGTGCTCCGTCGACTGGCGCTCCTAGGATCCATTCCCACCGCCAAACACCTAGTCTTTCGTACACGCTGCCAGCGTGCAATTTCCGCCTAGCAAACACTTAGATGCGGTTGCTTAGTTTACGAACTGGTTTATGTTGAGGTACTTTTGATACCTGGTAAGTTGAATCTCGATTCCTAGTAATAGACATGGATCGGGAGCATCGACGACTATTCATAGCCTAGCTACCTAGGCACTTCAAACACTCCACCAGTTTGTGTCAGTCTCGGAGGGTTTTGAAGACAATTTGACTCGTTGTTGTTAATCCGGACAGTCAAATGGATATTGAATACATACCATGTATGCACATGGCTCAAGAATTTCCTATACGAAGTACATTCCCTTTTTGGCGATCAGGTGGCGAAGCTACTGCACGTTGAGATCTGGCATGTTGGTTTACCATCGACTTTGATGCTTGCGGCTCAAAGGAGATTGGTTCGGGGGTTGGAGGGGGCATGGCTTGTTTGTGTTTCAGCCTCGATCGATTTCGAGAGAAGTCATGTACAGGACGATTTGATGCAGACATTGACGACTAACTACATTTATTGATTATCTTTTTACTCGCTAGAAGTAATTTTCTTCAGTCCATTTGAGACAATACAATATTCTTATTGTATATTGAGGTTAATATTGAGGATGAAGTTTCCCTTGCCAATGCCAAAATCTTACCTGTCGTCGTCGTCTCCAGGCGACCCGCAATGGTCGAGATCCTGTTCTGCTGGCGAAGCGCAGCAAAGTCCAGGCCTGTGGCGCGAGTGCCTAGACCGATCGATCCTGTTACCCACAGATCCATTTCGATACGGTACCTACCTTAAAGTCTTAAGTATGGACGGATACTCCGTACCTATAGTAGCGAACATTGAAGATATGGGTTCAGCCATGCCGTTTTCTGTCGATTTTACTATCGTACACTATTTCTCTGATGCTGCTTGTTGCGGCTGCCCATGGGATATTCACAAGTGTCCGGCGTTAGTCTGAGACAACTTAACTTGTCTACGGTGGAGGATTCGGACGAGACCCAGTCTAAGTCTAGATATTACAACTTGCGAACTTGTTTGAATACAAAGCACAATATGGTTAGAGCCGCAAAGCTGTGCGAATGATATAAAGAGTAATGGTAGCAAAACAACTGACTGTCAATGAAGGACGACTCTTGATATCGTGTCTTCCTAGGCACTGGTCACGGGATACATGGATAGCGGACGCTTGGATGAAGGCAAGGGTGCTTTTCGTTGGATCTTCCGGATATTATATCTTTTGACTAAATATACGGATACTCGGGGTCTCAAGCCTCGAGTCGAGTCGAGGCTCAAGTCCCCTTGTTTTGTCTCTCGTGATTACTGATTAACAATGACAGCCCACAATGCACCCCTCTCCCCTCTCC
>JAASAY010000648.1:0-39145 GCA_014822085.1 Fusarium stilboides
TCCTCCCCAGTCCCCCCCCCCACCAACCCGACAACCGACTTTATTCTTCAATTGTTTCACTACTTTCTCGAAATTCTTCTTCCTTTCACCAGCGCTCACTTCGCCAACATAAGCGCTTGGTCGACCTAGCAGTCCCGCCAGAAGACACCTCGTTAATTAGCTGTCTTCCCTAAACCCAATTGCGACATACGATCCTTCAACATGATGGCCTCCGGTTCAGCTTGATCGCGCCAGTGCCTCGAAACACCACCACTTCACCGGCGATACCAGCCTGCCTCCAAGCAACATTCACTATGGGTGACTGGGCCCGAGGATGGACTAGAGTCGGGCAACCAGGTCCATCCCAACACTACGGTCGTGTATGGGAGGCCGAGCGCGAACTTGAAGAGCTCAGCATCATCGACAGCTGGAACGATGATGATAGTTGGCCCGGCATGTAAGCTGCCTACAGCTTTCCTGGGCGACAAGGGTCTTGGTTGCTGACTATTCATTGCGCAGAGACAAACCACTCTTTAACGGCCCCGATGCGAAGCGCTTCGATACAAAACTTGCGAAACTCGACGATCTTGGATACGGCGCATTCGGTCGCGTGGAAAAGGTCTCATATGGATCCGTCTGTCTCGCGCGCAAGCGAATCCCACGTCGGCGCGGCTTTACCATCGATGATTTGCGCAAGGAGAGTTTGACTATGAAGAAGCTTGATCATCGGCATGTCGTCAAACTGGTCGCTACCTACGCACCCCGCACCCATGAACTGTGCCTACTCATCTGGCCTGCTGCTATCTGCAACTTGAGCACACTACTGGAAGATTTGGAGTTCCTTCGCCTGGGAGAAGGGGATCGTGAGGATATCATAGAACGACTCGATGCTTTGGACATTAAGGATCTAAGTGCGATTGAACATACGTCTGAGGACCAGATACTCCATTCTACAACGAAATGTCCGCTCGAATTCCTGCGCAACGTAATCGGCTGCATTTCACGAGCAATGGCCTACTGCCACCGCAATGATGTGAGACACCTAGATATCAAGCCATCCAACATTCTCCTCAAAGCAGACCGAGTATACCTTGCCGACTTCGGTGTTTCGAGGGACGTCAGTGGACAGGACCAAACTATGACCGAGGGAGTACCTGGAACCGAGAGATGGCGGGCACCCGAGCTCTATGCCGACCATGGTTCTAGTATGCAGTTGTCGGACATCTATTCCCTCGGTCTTGTCTTTCTCAACATCGCAACTGTCCTCTACAACGTTCGGTTAGCCGAATTCGACGAGGTTTTGAGATACCCATCAAGGAATACGCAAGAAGAACAACTGTATGAGCGGGAAAAGAAGCTGAAGGTTCATTTGGAGAAGCTCACGTCCCATGCTCTCGTTACGCCCCCTTTCATGTTTACCTACGAGGGGCAAGAAACGGTTCGTCCCCGGCCTATTGTCAACTTAATTGCTCGAATGATTACCTCAAACCCCAGGAACAGGCTACACGCTGATAAAATAGATGACAAGCTATCTATGCTTGGAGGTATTCACCAGATTTACCATGGCGAATGCTGCAAAAGGCCAATATCTTGGGTTGAGGATAAGTGGGATAAAAAGCTTGCCGGACTAGTGAGCCTTCGAAAGGAGAACGACCGACTGAAACAGAAGGTCAATGAGCTGGAAGGACGAGATAGGACATACGAACTTCGACTTGAGCACGAGCGCAAAGCACATGAACAGGCTGCTGCCATACTTCAGAATAAGTTAAAGGATATGGAAGAAAGATGTCGCGCACTGGAAGCCGAAAACGTTGATCGGAAGAGGAGTACGGGCCGGATCCTAGGACGCACGGCGATGCCACGCCCTTATAGGACCAGCACCACGTCCTTGGATTCTGGTCCTGGTCTTGGATTGTCCCCAAAAGCAAGGTCGACGCCAGTGACTCCAGCTGCAAGACCACCTCTCCAGTCCTGGTCACGCTCAACTCAGCGTCTCCCACTTGAGCCGAAAGCAGCGCCACTCCAACGACAGGCCGTCTCGCCGCGACCCCCGAACGACACAACTCCGAGAGGCTCCTACGAGTTCCCAACCTCGCGGTCTCCAAGCTTCACCAATATTTCGGGTTATGCTTTGCGCTCTCGTGGATCGGGCTCTAAACTCCCCTTACCGGTCACGCCCTCTCGTAGCGAGACGCCAAATCTGAACCGTGACCAGAGCTTTACGGACAGCAGCATGGCTTCGTCTGTGTTTTCTCGACACAGCATTGAGACGACCCCAACGCCCGCACGAAGCAGCCCAGCGTTGGACCGCAATCGTCTGCCAGTCGATGCTGATAAAGTACCTCAATGGGGCCAATTGCCCAAGCAACCCCCCCAACCCGTCGAAAGAGTGGTAACTCCTGAACCGCCCTCCTTACCCTCCGAACCGAGCAGTCCTGCTCTTTCAATGCCGCTCTCCGCCATGTCCTCCCCGAGGACCCTCCGATCAGAACTTGCTAGCATTGACGGAGACCGCACACGTCGACCATCTGTGCCATCGCTCCAGTCGTTAAAGAGCTGGGCTGAAGTCGCAAACGAGGGGAAGAAGACGTTGAAAATGGTAACTCGACCGCGAGCACACTCAAATCGGTCCAACAGACAATTGGAGGCGGAGCGCGTATAAACGACCTAGCATACTGATAATACTTGAGAAAAATTACGGCAATTTGACGATGTTTATGATGGATTTGGATACCTGTGGCATATGATCTTTGAGCATTAGCATTTTGTATATATCATTATCATGATGCACACGGCATTTGTAGCCAAAAGTTGAATACAAGGGGCAACCATACCCTATCTAGATACATCTGATTCTCCGCCAACTCCATCATATGATACATGAAACCCGGGTATATCGTTATACAAGATTATTCTTCCCCTTCTCATTAACGGCGTTGCCCTTGCATCAAGTCAAAAGCATCAAGAGGACGCTTTTTCGCTGATTTGCTTTGTCCTCTGGGCTTGGTTTTTGCCTTATTTGACGAGGCTCGCTTTGCCTCTTCCTGGTTCTTTTGCCTTGGAGTTTTCGCTCTGTCTATAGTTGACTTCGACGCTGATTTGCTTTCGCTTTCGGGGCTAGTTTCTGCCTTGTTCAACCAGATTGCCTTTCTCTCTTGCGACTTCTGTTTCCTCAGATCTACTTCTTGTTGCGCAGCTGCTCTTTCTGCAGTTCTCTTTTGATATATCAATAAATTCTGTTGCTCCAATTTCCGCATTGTTTTTCTCCATTCTGGAGACAGGAATGGATCTTCAAATGTTAAGAGGCCGTCTTGCTCCGCTTTCCTTTGACGCTCCTCCTGCTTTTGATGGGCTTCCTGTAGGATCTTTTCAAAATTCTCCCTCGCGGTCTTGGCATCGGTCGAATCCACGCCGCTCTTCTTTTCCTCTATAGCCAGTTCTCTTTCTTTCTCATAGATGTCGGATACTGTCCTGCCGCGAGCAATCCATTCGGTCCAGCGTTGATCGAGTTTGCTCTTGTACCAGGCATCTGACACACGAGTAGTCCAGCGAAATGTGGAGAATATATCAGGTTTCTCAGGATTCTGCCCTACAAGCTTAAACTGTTCGTCCATCATGGCATCCCAACGGTCCTCTTGCATCGCTTCGGGCACATCGTATGCTTCAACATCTAGTAGTCCCTCGACACTCCGTCTCCATACCATTGTCTTTCTGGCAATCTGTCGAGTGAGAACCCTTGGCTGCGGCTTCTTGATTCGTAGAAAAGGTTGGCCCTCGGCTGTGCCGCACAGTACAGGCGTCTTTCGCTCGCCTACAAAGGCGGACTTGGGGAGAGGACGAACTGTCGATTCGTATTTTGGAGGCTCACCGGGGGCAGAGACTTTGGCGAGGAGAGGAGGGTTGTGTCTTTTTCGTGTGGTAAGAGGTCGATGATTGGCTCTGGAGCGGGAGATAGCGGCCGTTTCTTTGCGTTTTTGGAGATGCTTGATTATTTCGGAGTGCTCGAGAGTGCCCTTGGTTTGGCCTAATTTCAACATGGAGAGGAACTAAGTATAACATCAGCTCAAGTTGCCAGTGCTGCTTTTTCAGACTTCCTACATTGTATCCTGCAGTCATGGAACTATAGACAAGCTTCAAGCTGATATCTGTCTTGTTCTTGACGAATCGCTTCCGCACAATTTGGTTTATGGGATGTCTCCGTGACCCATTCCAAAGGTCTTTGGGCAACGGGACCCTTTGTCCTGTTCTTAGAAGCGCTCGGTAGAGCGCCAATGCTGCGACTCTGTGCCGCGAATTCTGCGCCGGGATGAAGTGTTGACGATGCATAGTGGCAACTGTTCGTCAAAACAACTTGTTTACGGACAATACATGTGTAGTCGAATCATATCCGGTCTCGATGCGCAAGGGTCGACCTAGGATTGGTGAATATCTGGTGAGCTGTGTGGTCGATATGCGACATGGAATTTTGCAGTTTTGATGACTAAGCAAAACTACCCCAGATTTTATAGATATCCCTGTAAACTTGAAGCACCAGGATTATCTCCCAACGTCAATAATTATATAGGATGGAAATGAGGCTCATAGACCTTGCAGTGAGTAATTGATTCTCTGTTCCCAATTTGCCAAGCTTGCACTCTTGATATGGGTGCTCAAGATGTGCAGCTCACTGGTGCACTATTGACTCTACAGCATCTCCTACACTGAATAAACCAGCAGTGAGTAGCAGTAAACTTCAAGCTCTTGCAAGAGGTTCTCCTTCCATTCGACACATTATTAAACGAAGCTTTCTGGTAATATTCTCCTGGCCAATATCGCACAGAGCGATCTTCTTAGAAGGGTCAAGATATGCCGGCCAGGGAGATATGTGATTAAGATGGCCGATATCGTTCAAACCAGTGCAAATCTTCACTAATGAAGCTCAATCAAGACAGGAAACACTCTAGCAATCGAAATTTTATCGGACTAGGAATGATGTCAAGGGAGCTCACGGATGCCACCAAAGCATGCGGCTCTAGATATCTACTTGGTGGCCCAATCAACCCGGAATGAATCATCATGTAGTTCACAGAAAACAAACAAGACGACGTCAACGAGGGGTAAAACGGGAAAACCAAGTCTAAAACTCTTTTCAAGCCCTGGATGCAACGGTATTTCAGGTTTTCGAATAGTTTTGACAAATCCTCGTGTCTTTGAGTTTTGTACCTTGTCTCTAAATGTAAGTAACTTTTGGTGGCAACCTCTACCAATATTGAGTGCAACTCATGTAAGCAGCCTGGTGCACGCTAATGGATAGGGCTGCATTGGAGCTGAGTGAGGGTTGAGCCGAATGCTACCCTAGCTACCTAGGAGGACATGATCGTTTGGGCAGCTGACCATTATTCGAATCAATTGTCAAGGCAGAAATGCAAATCTTTTCTGACACATCCGTCTCCCGAAGCTCCCGTGATGACGATCGCATAATGATAGCGGCTCCGGTGCGAAGCTGATAAATGCTATATTTCTTGGCTTAAAAGACCGAGACATCCGTGAAGCTAGGAAGATCGGACGAGAAAGAATTTCCGACCGCCGAGATTTTCGTCCGGCATTTGTAACACAAGAAGATATGCAGCCGCGCGCTTGAATCGAAGTAACTGGTTTTGTGAGAAATGAGAGTGTCAGACTTCGGGAGTTTCAGCGAGTCATCATCATCTTTACCAACATGGATTTGAGCGTACTTGTACCTATACTTCGAAGATGAAGCTTGAGTGCTCCTCAGCAAGATTAGTAGCCAAGACCACACAACCTGGCGCGATAAATGAGGGAGAATTAAGGCTCGTTTTTAGAATCTCATGTAGTCTCATGGTGTATCAGATCTGGGCTCTTTGAGTACAATATGCACTCCACGTTCGGCGCTCGGAATCAGTCCTTTAACGCCGTGAGAGCTGTCTTGTTATCGGTCATCGGCCACCGGACTTTTCTATTGTTCTGGAAGTGGGAACGCAAGACCGACGATGAATTGACTGTCCGGGAGTCTCTAGCGAAAGCGAGTCCCCGTACGGATACGGTTGGACGGATTCGGGGCCCTCTGTCGTGGGTTGATGAAGAAGTAAAGTGATGTGATACTGGTAGCTGGTCGGCATCTGTGAGACTCAAGCAACCACTGTCACGAACAACAGGAAAGATCGGAGCCTCAAAGCGTGGCTTTGCCTAAATGGAAGATAAAATGCTTAAAATGGGCTTGCTACTACCAAGTACGCCCACTACATGTTTGAAAAGACGACAGAGGCAAGTTTCAAGTCCAAATGGTGTGAGGTTGTAAAGCAATCGGTGATAGCTTCAGATGGCGCCCCAACAAAAGAGCAATAACACGATAAACCAGGCCATTAAAACGGCGCTCATAGTTGTCATTGAACAATTGGTTCGTTTCAGTGTCAGATTGGCGGTCTGGGATTCTGAGTTGGCGATATATGCACGATCCAGACCATGTGTGTTTGTGCATATGTGCCTGCTTACCCTTGTCTCCTGCAGCCAAAGGCTCTAGTCTGATCTGATATGCGTCAACTCGACCGCTATATTGGAGATGCCTTGTAGCCGATGGAATTCCCGAGAACTTCCGGGTGTAGAACTCTCAAGATGACTGAGATAGCAGTGAATGCTGTAGTGTATAGGCTTCTCAAAACACCTGAGGATAGGATAGTAGAAGCAAATACATTGAACCTCCACAACATCTCAAACTCGTGAAGCTCTTGTTAGTGCTGCTGGTATGGTTCGAGGTTCCCCGCTAATCGTCCAAGAAATTACCCAACTCGTCAGCGCTGACTGCTGGAAGAGGATTGTCTATCCCCGCGGACAAGTAGACTTTGGCCATTGATAAGCGATTTGCGACGATCCTAATGCCATGAATGGGTGCAAGTTGCTTCTGGTCTAAGGAGGAGGGCGTCTCTGACCGCAAAAGCGAAACGTGAGCATGAGCGTGAGCGATAGAAAGGATCTGGAGAGTGTGGAGCTCTCGGCGCTATGTAAGTAATCTAACCTCCACTCCGTCACTCCCGGCTCTACGGGAAGCTGTTGTGCTAGACCGTTTTAGCTAACAATGGCACGCGGGTAGCCCTACCTAAACTAACTGGTGCTAAAGTTAGGGGGAAAATTAATCAAGTAAGAAATGCTCACGCGTCTTGAATCATGTTGTTTGCATGTCTCATTAAACTCGATTGGCGGCCAACCCTTCTCGTGTTCGGGTTGGTCTGCAACCAATATCAGCTCGGACCAGTATTGTACGGGAGGTGCCGCAGCTTGCATTGAATTGGCCCTGGCGACGTGGACAACCTCATATGACGTTCCAGCAACGATATGATCCCCCTGAGAGCCTGATTCCGATTCCTGGACAGCTCTAGGCAATGGGGAATCTGGGCTCAGCAGGTGACTGACTGTACCTGTACCTGTACCTGTACTCACTCAACTCGACTCAAGTGACAGCCTGCTCAGTGGAACGAGGATGAATGTGTCCAAGGATTAATGACCCGCTCCCCCACCTCACTAATATCAAGAACGAACTGGAAGACACGGGAGAAGGCACAAAAAGAAGAAGAAAAAATTCATCCAATGCTCCTCAAGGTCCAGGTTGGCTCACTGACACTTGGTGCCACTAAGATGGAAAAGATTAAAGCGAGGGCATTGACTGAGGTTAGGATCATTTCCCGCCTCCTCTCAACAACACCTGATGGCTGGAAACTTTTCACTTTCATCTCCATCGCTTTTTTTTTCGACACTAGATTTATTGAAACCGGGTACCTTGACACTAAGAGAAGCCGAGCCCAGCCTTCCCGCTCAGAACCAGAGGACTGGAATCGGTGCTAGAAAGGACGGGAGACCTTGGTCTGGTGATACGGTCTTTTTCAGCACGCGACAACGACGTAATAGGGGAAATCAACATCAACATCAAGCTCAGACAAGTCAATCAAACAAGAAAGAAGCAAAGCAAAACAAAATGGAGATCACCAGAACTGTATACTAAAAAAGGAAATAACCTGGGGAACCAGGCGGGCGGTCGAAAGATCAAGCCAAGGTACCGGTACGGTACACAACAAAAGCAAAACCTTAGCTCATTAACCACTCGAGACATCTCGAGACAATAAGGTAGACAGGGACAACCACTACACCTTGACCTTGGGTTTGGGTAGCAGCTTGAGGTCACCACTTGCTAGTTAATATCCAATCCGCCGATCTCAGGGCGGCCTCATTCCCATCCCATCTTACCACCCTTTCTTTCTCCTATCTCCTCCTTCTCCTCATCTCCTTCTCTTACCTTACATCTCATTTCATCTCCCAACCTCGCGATAATAATTCAAGACGCCGACGCCTTGGCTTTCCAGCCTCAAGACTCTCAACAGTTTTCAACGCTGCGCACGTACTAATACGTAAGTCGTCTTCGCTTCTCTAAACCCCCCTGCTCTCGCGTGTATGCGACTTGCTGCTCCCGGCGCCGCTCTTTCGACCCCTGGTCACCTCTTGATTAGCGGATGGAGTCTTGCGGCATCGTTGAGCTGTGCCTGAGCGGGTTGACCGCCCTATCCCTGGCTCTGAGGCGAAAATACCAGGCGCCCATTGACGCCGTCCTGATGGCCACGGCCACGGCCATGTCATGCCAGTCGTGAGAAAAGCCGGGCAAGCCATTGCTTACCCCAGCTTGGCCCTTTAACTAGCTCTGCCCTGACGCCCCTGGATCTGCCCATGGACGCTTCTGGCTTCGATATACACCCGAGCACCTTCCACCGCTCCCACCCCTTGCACTCTTGACCGTATAATTCTTCCCCTAACCCATGAGCCCATAACGCCTTACAGCCTTTTACCACGTCTGCGCCGCCCAACAAGACCTGCATTTCTACCGTCTTTTACTGTGACCGCTTCATTCAAGACTGACTTTAAACCCTTCTAGATCCCACGCGATCAGTTTTCTTCAGTTCAGTCATCACCAAGTCTCACGCGCCGTTGCTCTTTACAAACCTACTCCTGCGGACTGTGCTATACCTCCCCTGACGCTATTATTAAACCAGCCTCTCACCTTTTGACACCTTGTTCAACATCCCTTCATCTGCCGGTTCGTGTATTGTCCAAGTGCTGGCTTCCACGGCGGGGCGACCATTCCCGTATCATCCCATCTCGCTCATCCTGGTCTCATCGGACCATATCTCCCCGGCTTGATATCCCGCCAGATCGGTTACTATATTGCTTGATCACGCCCTGAATTTTCGCTGCGTATTCGGCTTCAACAACCACCAAAACACATATCATAACTTGATCTGCCTCACCGCGCTGGGAGTTTGTTTTGTTGTTGTTTATCATCAACAATCATTCAGCCTTATTTGAGAACAGGCTTGCCTTCCATTTAATACTGAAGCATAAATTGGATCGAGCTATTGCATGAGCTCGACCCTGAATTGGACTGGCTACGATGTTCCTGCATGCTGGTGCTAGCCTTCACGGCCACGAATATTCAAACCGATCATCGACACAAGCTCCTCAAGGAGGACCATTGCCTTTCCTCCGCTCCGCCCTTCGACGACAGTCGGACGCTGACAGGACAACACGGCCAGTTTCAGCAGTTGTCCCAGCATCACCACAGCCCCGGCCTGTATCATATCATGAGAAGGTTCCCTCAGTAACCACAGTGACACCGATACGCCGAACCTCTCGTGCCAGGCCCGTGTCCGAATACATGCCTCGACGAAATGTATCAGTTCGCTTCCGCGAACCTGAGACTGACGACGAGCTTCCACCTTCAGAAGTACAGAGCGAAGATGAAGGTTCAGTTGCCTGCTCAGATGTGAGCGACCTCAGTGATTCCTCCACAACACCTCGAAGGAGCAGAAGAAAGCGAACTTTCAGAAAGTCGACCCAGTTCCTTCTTGCGCATCCAGCTCCTCGACCCGGAGCCAAGCAACGTCGACTAGTCCGCTCCCCACGATTACTTCTCCAGCTACAAGAGCTTGGCGAGAAGCGCCCTGTTCCCGCATTCGACGTGGTCCCCTCCAGTCTCATCTCAGGCTCTCAAATTGTGCCTCGAATGGCAAAGCGTTGCCCATACCTGTTCCGCACTAAGCCAGTGCTCGGCCTCAACGACCTTCTCATTGTCCGCAGCGAGGACTACGACACACCGGCATCTCCAGGATCCCTTGACGCTGAAGATTCATTGGACCAGAGGGATGTTGTTGCAGTGATTAGTCCTCTTCCACAAATGGGTGATGAATCGGCCGAGATTGTTATGGAGGACGGTTCCACTTGGGAAACCAGCTTGATGGCGAATGGCTCTTACGAATTTATTGGAGTTGACGAGCGAGGTCGGATCAGCACGGCGCGATGGGTCAAGAAGACGTCGACGCCCATGTCTCCCATGCCCAGGAACAACGGCGAACAAACGCCCCCAGGTAGCCCATTACCAGCTGAAGTCAAGTGGACCTTCAGTATGATACATCCCGATACGCGAAGGCATCCCATCATGGGTTCTCTTATGTCGAACACGCTGGACGTCTTCGATACCTATAATACTATGTCGACCTCGAGCGGTCGCTACCCTCCTACTCGAAATACGCCAATGGATCCCAAGCTTGCCAGCGACTGGATCGTTTCCAACCCACCCGAAATCCAATCACGATTAACCAAGTCAGTACCAGAAGACATTAAACTATTGATGGTCGCAACTGCATCTTGGGTCAACCTTCGACAAAACGGATGGCCATCTTCAGGATTATGCAGAGTACCAACGACACTACAGAAACGCACACTTAGCAATGGTGGTCAACAGAGAGCTCAGACGTTCCCTGCTCGCCCAAGCCTTTCCGTCGTCAACCCTTCTTACCAATTACCACACGTCAATACAAGTCCTGCAGGCAGTTCTTTGGATAGTTCTACGTCAGACATACCGGGGCGTCGAAGGTCAGTGTCTTACAACGCTGGGTTTGTCAAGAGATTCGTGACACCGCGTGTCAGCGAGGACGGAAACGCAAGACCACCAATCGAGACGCTTAATGTCAAAGCGGATAGGCCACCAACAAGGCGCGTGAGCATCAGTATGCGACAGTTTGCAGATAAAATCTTCCGCCGGAGAAGCAACTCCCACGCACAGGTTGAAGATGCTCTTAGATACAAGTTAGAATATTGAGACACCCATAGCGGTGATTGTAACACCATCAAATACATACAGCGAGGTCCTCAAGCAGGACAATGTTATTTCATCATATTACAGACTCTCTCATTTCCCGTGAATAAATGAAGCAATTCGGACCAATAGACCTTAAAGCCGTAATCCCCGCGGGGAGTATGAGCAATTTGAGCCGCGACACACGGCGGAGTGGAGTCAGGACTTCCTCCGGAATGGCACGGAAGCTCCGTTATCCAGTGGGGGCCCGGGATCAGGTTGGCCGACATGCCGGATTAGGAGTTGGAATGCCTACTTAGAAGAGGCTTTCACAATAAACTTACTTAATCAACTTCATAAGCTTGTAGCAATCAATGGCATGCATGAGCATAGCTCGAATTTGCTGATATTTTAGGAAGGAGTAGCAGGCAGCGAGGGGAAACGCAGCCGCGAGATGGTGGTGAGTAGGCAAAGTCCGCAAGCAGTAGGCAAGTCAAGCTTGCGTATGCCTGTGCGTGTGATTGTGATGCAGCAATTTTACACAGCTTCGGAAAAGAGAAAAGAGATGCTTGGGGTCATGCTTTCATGCAGCTGGTCATTCATAAGACACAGGAAAGTAAGCAGGCTCTCGGGCCCTTGTTGCATGACGTTTTATTGGACCCTGATACATTGATGTAGATGACAACGCTGCACGCTGCCTTGGGTATCCCAACTTTATCTGGCTTATGGGGGATGAGAGAAGGTAGCGATTGGATGACACGCGCACGGAGAGAAGAGTCGAGAATGCCAATGTAGCCTACGTCAGTTAATCACTTGGACAAATTGGTATCACAATAATATCTCATACTCCTCGTTTGTGACAGAATTGACGGTTGCTTTGGCAGTGCTGAGCTGGTGAGGTAAACCAAGTGGAACCAACACGCCACAGATGCGAGTAGCCGATACTAGGGAAAAGCAGCAGCCTCGAATTGACGAGCAAGGTTATTACTGGACGATCAGTGTTAGAATACCTTACCTTAGGCCCGAGCTGCTGATGACAACGAAAAGCCCCAAATCTCAAGCGGGGTTGTTTGGCGCCTATCTACACCTGACTTACAATCCATAGCAGATAGCCGTTTGCAACAATTCTGGCGTTGAAATAAACCTTCTGTGGCTCTAGCTAAAGGCACCTCCAAGTCCCCAAGACCCAAGAGTGATAAAGGGACCAGACCTACAGTACCATCAGCCAGGCTTGCCCCAGAAAAAAATGGATCCGTACCTAGGTTAGCTCTGAGTAGGTAGGTAGGTGTGTCGGCCAGGCTGCTGCTGCTGGCATCATCCATCATCACTTGCGGTCGCCCAAGCCCGCTTCTTGTTCCTCCAACTCCTCCCCTCTTCATCTCTTCGCCTTTACATATCATTCCGTCCGCATTTTACTCGGCCAGGTCGCCATATTATTCATTGATTGATTGCATACTTCCCACGCAACCAAATCTCAATGCGCACCCGCATTTCGCCCCGCCTTCCGATTTGAATAAACGTCACGCCTCAGCTGAGCTTCGTGCTGTGCTGTGCTGTGCTGCGCTGCGCTCTGAGCTGAGCTGAGCTTCCGCTCTTGGCTATTCCCGCCTGGAGCTGCATAGACTCACTGCGAGCTGGACAACGGACCTACAACGTAGTATTGAAGTTAATCGCATTGTCCATCGCCAAACTTGTTTCTTGATTCCTTCAACCCTGCGCCTGCCATGGACGAGAACATTGGACCTCGCCCTTCAGGCTCTCACGGTGCAATGCCGCCTACAACCGCCTCTAACTTCCTAGCGAGCTTCCAACCGTACGAACCCATCTCGCGAGCCACGTCCCCCGGCATTCCCTACCCAAAGACCGACGAAGATGATAAGAAGCGCTATCGACCCCGAACTTTTGCCTACTTTTCGCAGCTGCCGTTCGAAGTCGAGGAAGAAGCTCAGCGCGATGCTGCTCTGCAGGGTATTCTCAAACAGCTCTACATTGCCATCCGAGCGGAGGACTTCTCCCCAGGCGCTCTGCACTGGACGAAAGAGCTTCAGGGATGGCTCAATCTCAAGTTTGAGATGACCAGGGAGCAGAGGGCGAAGCTGGCCAAGCTCTATTACTCCCTTGCACTCGCTCCGGGCTTAGATGCTACAGCTTCGGATCGCTTCTTGCGCATGGTTCTCACTTTGACGAGGTACATTAAGCCGTTCTTCAACTCTTGAAGCATTAACTCACCCACTGTAGGAAGAACCATTATTTGAAACCGGGCGAAGACCTCACTCTCGAATGGAGGCCCCTCTGGAACGAGATCAAGGCCTGGGTACTGCCCTCAGAGGTCCCCGCGCACCAGAGCAACCGAAAGCGGTCGGCGAAACAGCTTCTCAAGCTGTGCACCCATGCCCACACATACTTCGACCCCGCTGAGCGTCGAGCGATGTTGGAAGAGTTCCTGCCATTCTTCAGTGTAAATGAGCTGCCGAATGCATTCATTGTGGCAGGCGTCTTGAATGCCTTGCTACCAAGCCACCCCGCACCAATTAGCGAGCCTCAGTCCCAGCCAGCCGATCTCTTTCCCACGCTCTTCCATTTGTGGTCGATCATCAACCGCTCTAAGGCTTTCGACATCTTCTTCATCGACTTATTGTCCCGTCTCGCCAGGGATCATATATCCTGCTCATATGTTCCCTTTGGCAGCCATGGTATCTTTACCAAGGACCAATCCGACCTTATTTTTACGGCCATCCTTAGACTCACTCAAATTCCCGTGGGCCAGGCCAACTCCCCCTATACGCCATTGGACTACCTTTCGGGAGCTGGAATATACGTAGAGAAGGACAAGAAGAAGTATCCCGTGGCCTACATGATCTCTCGCTTGATCGTGAGCTCCTTGTCTCCTGCTTGCCTGAAGGATGGAGATTCCATCATTTCGCATCTGGAAGGCTTCATGGAGTCCATCGACACCTTTTTCCATCCTTCGAACCAAGGCTCTTGGACCACTATGCTGGGTCAACTGACGCTGTACCTCACCGAAGCGTTTGTTTCACGATGGAACCGCGAGCAAAGTGGTGAGCTTGATCTTCCAGAGGATCGTAAGATCAATGACGAGTTGAAGAAGCGCTTCGTGTCCTCCCTGAAAGAAGTGACCTTTATGGGTTTGTTCTCCAAGAGCAGCCGTGTATCTTACTACTACTACAGTGCCCTGCAAGGCCTTGCCTATCTTGAACCGGACCTGGTGTTGCCAGGCGCCCTGCAGCGGTTTTACCCCAGTCTCCAGGGCCTGGTTGAGGTACACAGAACTACATCCAGCTTGAACGGACTGCAGATGATTGCCAACATCATGTCCAAGAACAAGGGATATAGATGCCATATTACCGCCCTCCTGGCTCTCGCCTTGCCAGGTATTGACGCCAACGATCTCAACAAGACCCAATACACTCTCAACTTCATCCAAAGTGTTGCTTACAGCATTCCCATGGCCCCCTTGGTCAAAGAGGGCAGCCACATCCATGATACCACCCTAGCCATGGAGTGGGTCCAAGGTGAAATGGAGCGCATGGAACGTGAAGGTCAGAATGTCAAGTTTGACTACAAGAACGAGCTTAGCGACGAAGACGAGGCCAACATTTTGAGGTCTTCAACTACCGGATTTGGCGAGTTTATTTTGACACTACTAGGGAAAGTTTTCACTTTGTTGGAGAATCTGCCCGATGCCAACCAGGTTCGAGGAGGCACCCCCGAGGACAATGTCATCAACGCTTTACCGGCTGCGTTGTCGCCTCTGTTTGCATCACTATCCCCGGAGCTTTTCGACATGGCCCTCGAGAAGGTGGCCACATTTGTATCGAGCCATGTCGTTCACCAAGCACGAGACGCGATGGCTTGGATCTTGAACGCGCTTTGCAAGGTTAACCCTGAGAAGACGCTCAAGATTTTCATTCCAATGCTTGTTGTCAACATCCGGAACGAGATCGATTTCAACAACGCTGCTTCTGACCGAAGTAGTGGAACGGATTACCTGCCCAGAGACCGCGCCTTGGTATGGTATGTCAGCATGCTCGCCATGGCCGTAGTTCACGTCGGCAGCGAGGTATTGAAGTACAAGGATGAGCTTCTTGATATCGCAGAACATATGCAGGAGAAGTGTCGCGGTCTGCCTACCATTCTAGTCTCGAACTACATTCATCATCTGCTCCTCAACTTGACCCACACTTATCCCATCGACCACGCTCTGTACGAGCCCGAGGTCATCGAACGTGGCCTGGATGTTGACGATTGGGGAAAGACTACTGCACCGGCTGACCTCAGCATTCGATGGCACCAACCGTCCCCAGCTGAGATCGACTTTGCTGTTGAACTGTTTGCATCCCAAACAAAGTCCGCAAAGGATCAGCTAGAGCTGTTGATGAGCGATAACCCGCCTGTGAGCAGAACGGGCAAGAACAAGGAATGGTCTGATGAGGTCTCTCGCCTTATGCAGCAGATTCGTCTTGTTACCTCAGGCATGGCTACCATGTTTGACCCTGAGCGTGCTGCGGGTATTATGACCGGCAATACTGAGGAAGACCACGATGTAGCTCGTGAAGATGACGATGAGATGATGATCGATGAAGACCCCCTTGCTGAGGTTGCCGAGGACGAGGAATTGCGCCCGCAGTTCCGCTACAAGGCAGGTTATGCTCTCAAGTCCAGTGACCCTGCATACACCAGGATTCATGACTTGCGAGAGGAACTAGGCCACCTTCTGACAAAGACGCACTCTTTCCTCAACGAGAATCAGGAAGATGACGTGAACTCATTCACCGCCCTCTATGCCGCTTATCGTACCTGGATCACCGATGTTGGCATTGAGCGTTCTGCTCATCCTTTGGAAAGACATGTGAGGCTTTACAAGTCTGATATTGCTGCGTTCAAGATTAAAGGTCTCAGGAAAGTTTATCCTCGGCCTCTTCTTATCAAGCGTGCTGAGGCATACCAGCTTCTGCGCCGTAAACACAATGCTTCTTCAAGGCAGAAGAGTGAGTTGGACAAGCGACTTTTGCTTGACCTCGCCGAGTCTAGTCTTTCGCTTTACGCAGATGTACGACGAGTGGCACAGAGCGCACAGGACTCGTCATTGAAGTCCCTTATCGGAAGCAAGCCGCTGGTGATTCCCGTTATCCTTGAACGACTCAGGAAAGCTCTTGAGACGAATGACCACGACCGAATCAAGGGTGGCATGTACACTTTGCTGTTCACTTCTCTGTTGAGGACTCTTCTCAAAGATTGGCGCTTTGCTCCTGAAGCCATGCGATTATACATCGAGACTGCAGGCATTGATAAGCCTTCGATCCAGAATCTTGGCTCTTCAGCATTGTACACGCTGATCGACTTTGGTAAGCCTTTTGAACGCATGATCATCGTGGATGATGAAGTCGTGGACACGATCAAGCCTGCAGCAAATGTCTCATCAGCCATTGAAAGTCGACATCAGTTCATCTTGCAACGTCGAACAAGGGTCGAAAATTCGAAAGCCGATCTGGGTCTGGAGTTGACACAACGTGCCAAGGGCGCCCACTGGAAGATAGCTACAAGATGTGCGATCTTTGCTACCAACTTGTGCCTTCGATTCCATACGCTAGCACCCCCTGAGTTTGTTGATCTTGTCGCTCAAGGCACGAATGACCCCCATCCCGGCCTACGTGGTTACTACTTGAACGCTTTCACTTCCGTGTTCACTGCTGTCGACATGCGAGCTGTCTATGGTCACGATTATCGCAACTATCTTCTAGAGAAGGAGGTGGGCGACAGAAACCGCATACAGGTCACCGTCGAAAAAGGCGACACCGAATTTACCCACAACTTCCTAGAGGCTTTCAAGCAACCTGAAGGTGCCTCATATATGGTCGATGCTGATCACCCTGGCTGGCTCGTATGGGGTAAGAAGTTCACCGCCTACCGGGCAAAGCCGGTACCCTTCGATGCATATGACGAAGTAGAAAGCGCCCTGCGCAACCAAATGGGTCAGATCTTGAATCGCGAGTGGCTATCTCAGTGTTTCGACTACTTGAAGCAGGAACCACGAGACACATCAACAGACAGATTCCGCATGAGTAATGTGTATCTTTTGATGCATGTGTTCGACTTGATGCACTACGGCAAGACGGTGGTGACTCTGGACGATGTCAAAGAGCTGGTCAAGGAGTTGTTTGGCGATGGTAACGACAAGCATCAGCATCGAGCAACGTCGGAGATCATTGGTGCATTGCTTGCGGGTTCCAGTGATGATCCGCCGGAGATCCGAAATCGCGTCTGGGAGTATGCTGCACCCTTCATGCTCAAGATATTTGCGGACGAATTGACACCTGACAACCTGCAATACTGGCTCACCTGCCTCCACCTCATCCTCGACTCTAAGGATCCTCGTCGATCTCATGAGATTGTGAATAGGCTCAGAGCGTTCCGATTGGACATGACATCCAATGCAGCCTTCAAGGAATCATCGAAGGTTCAGTTACTTGAGTTTATTGTTGCAGACGGTGGTTGGCACTTCCGACACGACCAACCAATTCTTGATGACTTCCTTGCTCACATCGACCACCCCTACAAGGCAGTCCGCGAGGCAATCGGACGGGTGCTGTCAGTTATCTACAAGACTCGATACCACGAGTCATTTGAGAACGTGAGCAAGCTTTTGGAGGAGAACAAGGCTGCCTCATCGACTGGTATCAGGCCTTACCAGCCAACAGAGGACTTTGCGGCCACAATCAAGGACGTTTTCGGTCGACTTGAGAAATGGCGCCATGAGAGAACACCTGGCCAACAAACACCCAGCTCTTATACCTCGGGCTCCAAGACCGTTCTCATGTGGCTCGATTGTACACTCTCGTCCCATGAGTGCACGCAGCTTGTGCCTTTCTTCCCTACCCCCTTCATGGAGGAGTTGCTGCACATGATGGATGTCAAGGAGGATCCGGAACTAATGAGGCTTGCGTATCACGTATACCGCCATTTACCGAACATCCCTTTCCGGGATGGTGAGGACACAGAATTCATAGATGCACTTATCCGCATTGGCAAGACGTCGACTAGCTGGCATCAACGGCTGCGCGCGTTGGTCAACATGCAGGTCATCTACTTTAGACGCATTTTCCTCACACGAAGTGCTCAAAGAGAAGCGCTTTTCACTGCCGTGTCCGATATGCTAGGGGACCCGCAGCTTGAGGTTCGTTCCTGTGCGTCTACCACACTCGCTGGTATGATCCGCTGCTCTCCTCGTCACATCCGCGACCCGACAATTACACACCTCAAGGATCGCTTCGAAGGGGAATTGGAGCGCAACCCGATGCCAAAGCGAAACCGTCATCTTGCTGGAACAGATACTCCAGTGGACATTCACAAGCAAATCACAAGACGACATGCAGCAGTACTTGGGCTGGGCGCCTTGATCGAGGCATTCCCCTACGCAACCCCACCGCCCGAATGGATGCCCGAGATTCTTGCAATGCTGGCTCGCAAGGCTGCTGCCGACCCTGGCGTGGTGGGTAAAGCGACCAAGACAATTCTCAGCGAGTTCAAGAAGACTAGACAGGACAGCTGGACAGTCGATCAAAAGGTACGTGTTTTATCAGCTCTGTCAAAGATTGTTCGTGTTGTAGAGCGCATGACTAACAAGTATACAGTACTTTACATCCGAACAACTGGAAGACCTTGAGGGAGTACTCTGGAAGAGCTACTTTGCCTAAGGGCATCACGTTAGGAAGAACTGGGTTCAACCTCAGATTCTATTTGAGGAATCCAGTAAGAAAAAGATGCGGGGCGTAGTTCGTATCTAGTGAGAAGTGTACAGCAAGGAAGCTGATAGATGCGAGGCTATACGAGTTGATTGCGCTGCTTCTGTACTTTTATTATGGACGGGTATGGATTGATGAAGGCGAAATGGATAGAGGTTGTATACCAGGCCACAGGTGCCATAGTGCAGCATTTGCTAGCCTTTGTTTCGGGCTTTGATGTCACTTGTGGCAGTGGAAAGCTGCATTAGAGGAAGTTCTTGTCTACACACAGGAGAGCATGCATCAAGGCGAGCATGTTGTGCTTGGGATTATATAATGTGATGTTCTTCGGCATGCTAGAGAAGAACAAGAAACAAGACAGAAGAATCCCCACACTTTGGAAGTGTATTAATGACGAGGATGAGCTATAGGCAGCTAGACCAGTAGCACCAACACGAAGGTCTAGCGGATGACCGTGCTTGAGAATTTATAGTAAATGACTGTGTTCGCCTAAGACCCAGAGGAGCGGATAACGAAGATATCTTTCAACCCCAAGTAAAGAAGCCTCATGAGGCGTTTTGACGTGAGGCACAGCCGTCTTTTTAAGTATCCCGCTTAGGTGACGTGAGATGTGGAGGTGGGCGGAGATGGAGGTTGGCTAAGCGCCTGAGCCTGTGTCCGCGAGCCCAAGCGAGACTAGCGCAATCTTGGCCAACCACCACAGGCTGCAATCACTCAAATGCAGCGAACCAGCGCTTCCATAGCCCGGCCTGCCACGGGGTCTGTACCTGATCTTAGGTATTGTCCAGCAGAAGGAAGGTACTTTGAACTGGTAGTCAGCCTTCAGCCTTAACTGGCACTGCCCCAGGTCTGCAACTTGGATTCTGCCCTTGTAACTAACAACAAACCATCAAACAAGTGTCGAGTCAGATTGCTTGCATGAAACACTTTTGGCGCTTTGTCGCGATCAACAAAGAGAGATACACCACAGTACAGTAATACTGGCCGAGGCCTGTTGCTCCAAGAATATCTACGGTACTTTTCCCAGGTACTACCTTTACCTTGTCAGCCACTTCCATTTCAAAGGACTGGCTGTACTCTGTACTGTACCTTGCTTGGCATACCTTAACAACACCAGGCTATTGATTGTCCCCGCCCACCCGACTCGTTACCCGTTAGCTAATGACCATCACCTGGCTCTGGCTTGTGAGCGGCGCTTCATCAGGCTCAGAGTCATTCACCGCAAACAGCCACAACCAACTCACTTAGACGACTTGTGAATGACTGCGCCTCTGCTGCCTCTGCTCCCTCTTTCTTTATTCACGTCTACTGGGTTCAAAGCACTACGCGATTTGCTTCAACATAAATGGGCGCACTCTGCTCCAGGTCAGAACCGGTGGATGGAGCGCATGGTCATCATCAACACTTTCAAGACGATTACGATTTAGACCAGAGGAAGGATCATTCACATACCGACTTCATGACTCGTTTATCACGACGCACAACACATCCAAACAAGCGCGCCCGCATGGGGGAGTCTACCTTGAGTGAGGCCGCGGCTGCGCGGAATCATATTCAGGCTCATGATGCCGAAATTTCAGCCCAAGGCGCTTTCGCTGAAGTAGCAGTAGCCGAAAACGGGGGTACAGTCACACAAGAGCAAGGTCCTGTTGGGGATTACTTCAAATTGCGACAAAGTTTAGTGTCGCGTGAAAAGGCGCTGGACTTTGACCATAGCTGTCGCATACACAGCACTCCCGAGGAACGACGAGCGGATGCCATCATTAAGAGATTGAGGAGTGAGGATGAGGCCAACATATACGCCAAAGCCGCGCCGCGGACGGGTTACGGTGGCCAGCAGCACCCTCGGTTCTCTGGAGATCACTTTCTCTCAAACAAACATCTGATTGATCAAACCGCCTTGTTCAGAGTAGCACGGCGCATGCCCAAGGGCAGTCATTTACACATTCATTTCAATGCTTGCCTGGCTCCTCATGTTCTGCTCAATCTTGCAAAGGATATGGATCGAATGTTTATCACTAGCGATGTGCCTCTTGTTCCAGACGACGACTACAGAAGCTTTGACCGATGTGAGATCCAATTCTCACTACTGAGCCCGGAGAAGGAGACGCCAGGCGACTTGTTTTCCCCTACGTATCAGCCTCGGCAAACGGTGAAGTTTAGGGAGTTTCTCGACAAGTTCCCCGGATATTACACCAAGGACTCTACAAGTGTCGACGAGTGGCTGCTAGAGAAGCTCATGTTTCATGAGGAGGAGGCGCATAACCATCTACAAACCGCATCAGGGTAAGCTACATCCGCAATGACTAGTCTGTGAAACAACACTGATGTGACGTAGGGCTTGGGAGAAGTTCAATGGACGGACACGCATGATGAAGGGCCTCTTTAACTACGCGACAGCATACCGAAGATATACACGGCTTTGTCTAGAGGATTTTATGAAGGACAACATCACTTATGCTGAGATCCGACCCAACTTCATGACCAGTAACCAGCTTTGGAGCGACGACGGCACCAAGCTCATTGACAACAAGGGCATCATGGAGTTGATCATAAAGGAGGTGAAGGATTTCCAAGCTGACATGAGGAAGCAAGGTAAATTCTTTGGTGGTCTCAAAGTCATCTACTGCACGCCTCGATCATTTGCGCCTGCGCAGATCGAGGCTGCTCTTACGGAGTGCTTACAGTTCAAGAAGATATGGCCGGAGTGGATCGCAGGTAAAAGAGCTACGCATTTTCCTATTTGATAAAGGATATGTTACTAATTGAAGTGCAGGTTTTGATCTTGTTGGCGAAGAGTCCAAGGGCCGTCCCATCAAGGACTTCATCCCAGAGCTCCTGAAGTTCCAAGAGAATTGCTCAACGGAGGGTGTCGACATTCCATTCCTTTTCCACTGCGGCGAGACACTAGAAATGGGGACCGATACAGATGGTAATTTGATCGACGCGCTGCTTTTGAAGTCGAAGAGAATAGGCCACGGGTTTGCGCTAGCCAAACATCCATATGTGATGCAACATATGAAGGAGCGTGGTGTTTGCCTCGAGCTCTGCCCCATCTCTAATGAGATCCTGGGACTCACACCACGTGTCAGTGGACATGCTATGTACCAGCTTCTTGCCAACAACGTGCACTGCACTGTCAGTTCAGACAACGGGACACTATTCAGGTAAGATACCCCCGAGAAGATGCTCGAGATATGTAGCTAATCGGAATACCCAGATCTTCTCTATCCCACGACTTTTACCAGGTCATGGTTGGCAAAGCTGATATGGGACTCTTTGGATGGAAGCAGCTGGTTCAGTGGAGTCTTGAGCACGCCTGTCTCTCAGAGTCTGAATACTCCCGAGTGTTCAGCAATTGGGAGCAGGAATGGAAAGAGTTTGTCAATTGGGTGATTGAAACCCATGACGATGAGCCAAAGGTTGTTTGAAACCACGTCGACGAGGACGAGGACGAGGACGAGGCACGCTGAGGCGGTTTGTTACCTATGACTTGAGATGATTGGTGATTTTATTAGCGAACAAGGAGTTTGGCGAATGGATACCAGAAGATAGTCGCTCTGGCCGGATTCTTGCAGCGGCATTTGCAGCGGAGCATGGAGGACGAAATCAAGCAGAAGAGCCCGGCTTGTGGACTGACCAATGGTAGATGAAGAGTTTTGGCACCAGCGATCTGAATTAATCGCTGGTAGAGATAGATCTATACCCTAGAAGTTTGTTTAGGCTAATGACTGACTACATGGCCCTTTTGCGCAAAGCAATTATCTTGACCACCAATGAATAACAAGTGCGAACTGATCACTTGTGTAGCCAACATCGTTGACACTCGTTACGTCCTGAAGCACTTGGCCCAGTCGATGAAAAAAGAAAGAGCGGAAGTTCAATTGCAACCGCCTGTGCGGTGTGATTGAAGATCGATGCTTGATCCTGATGGTTATTCAGAATATAAAAAACTGCCAAAAGAAAGGTCTCGGAGGGAGTCGAACCCTCGCTGGCGGAATCAGAATCCGCAGTCATAACCGTTAGACCACGAAACCAACGTCTTTTTCTGACTTGTTGAAAACATTCGAACAAATTTGAGTATATGATGATTTGCAATCACTACTCTGAGATTTCAGCGATCTTCCGAAGTCATTTTTTACGTGCATATTGAAAAGGTGGTGTTGCCATTGCACATTCTCTTCGACGTATATTTAGAGCGATCACTTAAAAAAACCCAAGTAAGTACCTAATTAAATCGGACAACTAAGAACTGCATAGTAATATCAGTGTAATCAAGCCTCATAATGTCTTCCAATCGTTGGGTTGTTTCTTTGTCGTCATTCAAGGTTGATGGCATCTGTAGGGTATCTTTAGGCGTCAAAGAGGCTTTGTTATTTAGGCAAAGTAACCTTTTGTTCCAGAAGACCTAGTGGCGATATACTCTCTTTAAACTAGGCAAACTATTTGTAACTCATCATGATACGACAAATGCCATTCCAAGATTTACAGATTCGTCGCCCTGAGAGGCTCAGCTGAGATGACGGGGGAGGCTTTTAGTCGCGGGTGCAGCCGCCGTGGCGCAGCGTTTATGAGATCGGTCCACTGTTAACTGTTTCTGTAAAGAGGGCTGAAACTACCACTACCATTTAAATGAAAAGGCCCCAAGATCATCAACTCCGAACTCTCTTCTTCGACCATAGATAATTGACCTGGATGCTGCAACTTATTCTGCTTCCTTACTTATCTTCCTCGTTGACGACACTATACACGAATACTATTGCATCTTATTGGATACACTCGCTATCAACTTCGTCTTGTCCTGATACGCCATCGTCATGGCTGACCCCGATAGCCCAGGCTGGAAATGGTTTCCTAACGTCAAAAGTAACTGGTCACTCGATGTAGTGACGCTTTTGGCCGTTATTGGCGAGTCATCTATGGCTGAACAGACTCAGACTATCACAGCATCTCTACTATGTCTCCTCCCACGACTGATCCCAGCACCTCAGGCTCTTCTCAAACCCTCACGCCCAGGCCGAATGCCTGAAACACTCGCCAAGATGACAGGCGTGTACAGCGGTACTACACTCGACTCTGTAGGGTTCTTTGCGACTATCATCACGCCTCTAGATGCCCTTCAACCCTTCAGCTTTCGCGTTCTCGAGATCAAGCATACTGATCCATCCCAATTTGGAGATATTGAGATAAATTCTCCCCCAGCCCAGGAGAGTTGGTCTACTCGAAGTCTGAACTGGGTCAGATCTCGACGTTCAAGCTCGTATAGTCAAGGGAATCCATCGACTGGGAACGAATCACACGGGACCCGCATTCCTCGAGCTCCTACGATAGGAGATGATGGTCTTCCTCTACCCGCATCAGCAAATTCACAGGCTAAAGCGCGTACAACGACTTTCCGGCTTCCAGATGACTCAACTACGCAAGATGGATTCTCGCCTAAGCCACTTGCACGTCGACCTACAGCCAAGCAAAAGGTCCAGGACATGCTTGCGAACCCAACTTTTGCTAACACCAAAAGACGTCCTGCAGTCCCGGCCAAGCTCTTCTCGCCGATCCACATTCTGTCCGTCTTTTCTTGCCTGCTCAGTATAGCAATTATCGTGTGCGCCGTGGTATGGAGAGATGGTAACGCCATTTTGGCTGTCTCCCTCATATCCTTTGCCTCAACTGTTGTGGGCTACGCTTCGTTGTGGCACCCCATTCTCATGAATCGAAAACACACCAACGAGGTCCCTAGGGGCGATGTTATGATTCGAACTCGTGAGGGTGCGTTTCTTCTTATCAAATGTACAGAAGAGGTCGCTCGCGAACTGTACTCTGGTACTGAAGAGTGCCACTATCATGTCGGCGGCCGTACTTATCGGCTTCTCATGGCTCTTGGAACCACTTTGCTTATGCTAAGTGTTGTTCTCTTCGGCAACTGTACATGGAACTCGCAGATCTTTATTGGCGGAAGTTACATTGTCCTCAACGGACTCTACTGGGGTTTGGGCATGATTCCTCGTTCATACTTTTGGGACCTTTCCCGATATCAGTGGCGGGACATTACCCCCGAAGACGCCAAATATGCCGACAAGGTCACGGATCAAAATGACCAACGTGAGGGTTTCCCGAGTTTCACACGAACGCTGTGGTTTGCGATCCGTGAGACTAAACGCACAGGCTGGGTTGGTCGCAGTGGAGCCGCGCCTGGGACAGAACAGTGGAAGAAGTGGCTCAAGGAAGCAATGGAGAATGCAGTCAAAGACAAGAGATCCTGGCCGTCGGTGGCTAGGAAGGATATCATCATGAAGGAGAACCTAAGCGCCGATGAGGTTCTTGACGAAGCCGCTCAGCATGCGCCAGCTGTTGAGGTCCAGTCTACTGCTGCTACGAGACGAAGCCATGACTGGGAGAAGGACGGATCTACATTCTAAGAACAAGAACACATCTTGACCTGGCCTCTTGGTAGTAGGTGAACAAGTATCCTGACATATGGCGCATACACGAGTGCTCACAACTTATTACGACATATCACGACATAATGTATATATACCTTTGGATAACGACGACACAATGGGAAAGAATAAGCAGTTATGGAAGAGCACATTGATTATTTCTCGCGGAAGCCGCTGCTTCTTTCAGATAGATACCCAAACACTTTTAAAATTTAAGCAAGTTTAGGAATAGAGAAGTCTAAGAACCACAAAACTTGCACGCAAAACGGTTGTGGCATGACTCTATGTCTCTGGCGGGTGACCATGTCACGTCCAAAACGCCGGCTATCTATTAAGACAAAATGCTCCATCCCTCTCACTCCATTTTACACCTCCCATATAGCAAGGAACCAAATATAAATGCCAGTTTAGTCATCAAAGTAGATGCCCTTCTTGTCGTGGATATCGATGGCACCACCACGGTAGCTGCCCCTCTTCTTCTTGTTCTTCTCCTTGGTGAAGCCCTTGCCCTTGGTGACAATCAGGTCCTCGTGCGCCCGTTGGGAGTAAGAGATGGGCACATATTCGTTTGAGGCAAACTTCTCCTCGACCTTGATGTTCTTGGGAATGCGAGAGAAGGGCTCGTTCTGCTTCTTGCGTCCCTTGCCGTCGAGAACAGGGTCGGGAGGCAGAGGTGGGTAGGCTGAGTTTGGCTGAAACTCGGGGGAGGTCTTGTCTAATGTGACAGAAGAAGCGGATGAGTCTTTGGCTTCTTGGTCCTTCTTGGTTTCTTTCTCATTGTCCGAGTCTGAGTCCGAGGAATCAGAATCGGAGTCAGAAGAGCTGTCAGACTCGGGAAGAGGCACCTTGGCCGCAGCCTTGCCCTCAGCGTCGCTCTCAGAGTCGGAGTCAGAATCGGAGTCGGAGTCGGAATCAGAGCTAGAGTCAGAGCTGCTATCAGAATCGGAATCCGACTCGGCGCTCTCATCATCGGAGTCGCTGCTTGAGTCGCTGTCGCTGGAGTCGGACGAGTCTGAGTCGGAGCTTGAGGAAGCAGCGCGCTTCTGCTTCTTAGCCCGTGGCTCGTCGTCAGAATCAGAATCGGAATCGGAGGAGCTCGAGTCGGAGTCGGAGTCAGAGGATGATTCAGAGGAGCTGTCGTCGACGGGAGCTTTGCGCTTGAGGTTGTTGGTGGCCTTGGGCTTGGCGGCTTCGTCCTCGCTTTCGCTGTCAGAGCTGGAGCTCTCAGAGGATGAGTCGGCATCCTTCATGTCAACATCCTCGCCCTTGCCGTCGCTCGAGTCAGAGCTGGAAGAACTGCCTTCGGAGCTGCTCGCCTCCTTCTTGACAGACTTCTTCTTGCTGGGTTTGCTATCGTCGCCCTTGGAAGCCTCCCAAGTCTGGTAAACACTGACAAGGGAAGGGTTGCCTTGCTCGTCGGTAGCAGCAGTCGCCTGCCAACCCTTCTTCTCTCGCTGCTTCTTGAAGGCATCGGCGGCGCCCTTGAACGAGTGGTCGGAGAGAAAGTTCTCGACCAGGTCCATGAGCTGACCAGGCGGAGGTGCAGAGGCGGCATCGTTCTTGGCCGCGGCGGCCTTGGTGCTCTTCTTTCCCATGATGTCGGAGGTAGATTGAATCGGATTCAAAGGGTTATTAGAGAACAACCACGAAGGAGGGCCTTGTTTTGGGCCAGACATATGCCAACGCGACAAAATAGGCCTATGCAACTGCAATGGCGAGAGGTTGTCAACCAAGGACTGGGACAAATATTTCTTCGAACTTGCGCTGATCAACACTGGCTAACAGAAAAATTTTGGTGGACAGGCCGACTGGTGGTGGGGCACGTGCTGTTATCGACCACCTTATTCTTATCGCAGACTCCACATTCCGACAGGGACCGCTGCTTCCATGTTAAGTTCCTCTTAGCGTGTCCCCTGAGTGAAAAAGTATTGGTGTTAGACATGGTCTGATTTTAGGTGTGATAGCGGCCTCAGACTTTCTAGTTGACTAACAGCTATACCAGTAACACCCGCTAGCTCAGGGCAGGATACATGGGAACTCTGGTACCACAGCGACAGAAGAAGCACGCCCCAGCTCCTGCATCATCAGCTCTCTTGCCGCTTTGAGTATTGCAAACAAAACAAACCCCAACTACCTTTATTTCGTATCGCGAAACCTCATCTTACAACTCCAGCCACGATCGCGACTCTCAAATACTCACCAGATAACTTCATACCATCCTCGAAGTGCTATCTTCAACTCGTGATTTTCTATGGCACGGCTTTGAAGACCCAACGTCCCATTCAACCCAGGACAAGAAACACGGCAACTTTCGCAAGATGTCGACAAACGCAACGAAACGAAAGTTCAATACACTGTTACAGGGTATTGGCTCTTCAAAATCGAAGACTGGCGATGGTGAATTATCTAGCGAGACTGGCTCGCCCTCAAACCGTTCAACCACCTCTCCCAGCTCGACAACTCGCATATCCGGCGCCGATGTCGAACTCCTCCAGAAACGCCGACGTCTAGGCTTCCCAGAGTCAACGGCTCCTATACTGGGAAAGCGGGGAAATCTGTCGGCTGCCATCTCGTCTATTGTTTCCCGACGAACACAAAACCAAGACTCTTCTAAGAGCTTCAAAGAAGTACCGGCGCGATATGCGCCCACCGACAGAGCAGACCTATTGAAAAGGCTTGGCACTTTCCAAGAAATAACAGACTGGACTCCGAAACCTGATAAGGTGAATGAGGTGGAATGGGCGAAGCGTGGATGGGTGTGTCACGGAAAAGAAACAGTGCGGTGTCTACTCTGCCATCGAGAACTGGTTGTCAAACTTAACCGCAAGGTCGTAGATGGCAAAGAGGTCCCAGTTCTAGTCGCATCCGAGATTGGTATGTTTGCACATTCGATATCGTTACAATGATAACCTAACACCGAACAGAAGAGGCCTTGGTTGATAAGTATGCCGATCTCATTGTGGCATCACATCAGGAGGATTGTCTTTGGCGTAAGCGAGGTTGTGACGGTAAGTTCTGCCATCCTGGGTAAAATCTATTACTGTAAACTAACTGGTTTTTGTTAGATTCTCTTCTGCGACTGTCCTTGACCAACGCAAATGCTAGCCTCAAAGCCTTGCGTGAACGCTACGATGAGCTACTAGCAAGGAAAACTTTCCTGCCTTATGAGTTCAACCTTCGACTGCCGGAAGAGTTCGATCTCGATACCACCCTTGCGCAGCTCCCGGGCGATTTCTTCACCAATCCAGCACCCGCAAAGGGAGCTGATACTCAACCGAACCGAGTCGCCCTAGCGCTTGCTCTTATGGGATGGCAAGGCCTCAACAACGCCCGTATTGGCGCAGTTCCAAACTCTGCTTCGTGTCATACATGCCTCAGGCGGTTGGGACTGTGGATGTTCAAAAGTAAGGAAGTTGCGGATAACGGCGAGGTTCTGGTGCCCGCCCCTATGGATTTCCTGGATCCGGTCAGGGAGCATCGTTTCTTCTGCCCTTGGTCGAACTCTCAGACCCAGCGTCAAGGACACTCTCAAAGCCGGTCTGGACAGGATTTGCCAGGCTGGAGGGTGTTGGTACAGACACTTGCAAACGAAGCCCATCTTCGGAGTGTATATGAGGGACGTTCACCTGCACGACCGCGCACTGGACGTTCAATGGCTGCGCCTTCAACGCCGCAGAGACCCGGAACAGCTGCATCCATCGGTACACCCATTGCGACTCCTGGTTCAGCCGCCGGACTTGGCACAGACAACGCCGAAGAAGACGAGAAAGAGAGGGACGCAAAGGACAAGGAGCGGTGGGCGAGACTGAAGAGGGTCAAGAGTTTGTTCGATTCAAAGGGGAGTAGAAAGTTGAGACATTCGATAAGCAAGTCCATCAGTCGGCCAGGAACAGCACACTCAACAAAGTCGACTGGTGGTCAGAAGGAATAATGGACAATGTTCCTGCGACCGGTTGGGAATACGATGATGATACCATAATTGCGATATTTGTACAGTAGTAAGGCGGAGGCTGAGCGTCCGTCTCTTGAAGGTTGTGTTAATACAGATCTGAAGTCGAGGCAGGCCCTCGAGTAAACTTTGCTTCTTTGTAGTTGTTCATGTCGTGAGATCAAGTGTGTCTGCTGGTTGTTATACATTTAATTGAGTCTGATTGTCGCTCAGGCGGTGATTGACTCTATCGCCAATGCCAATCAGGATTTCCAAACGATATCATCAAAAGAGACAATCGGCCCAGAGTACGCCTTTGTCTCGGGCTGCTTCTCGATTTTCTGTTGCAAAGAGAATCCAGCCATCTCTAGTATCGCAAGTCGAACACCTCCAATCCCGCCTCCGTTACCGAGATGGCGGGATACGAATGCGATTTTGGAGGCCGTGGCGTAAACATCAAGCATACGGCCAGACCCTTCTCTCCAACTCGCAGAAGCCTGTCCCTTCAGATCGCGTATAATGTCTTGGATCTGGGTATGGAGCTTGTGGCATGCATCCTGCCATCCTTCACCAGGCTTATCCGCTTTAGTGATGACAACAAGTGTTCGAGTGTTTGATCGAGCAAGAGTTCTGAGCATCCATCTGTCGGTATCCTGTAGCTTCTTGTCGGCTGGTATCAGAACGATTGCGCCTCGAAGCATCTTTCTAACATTGAGGTACTTGAGGATGGTCTTTCCCCAATCTTCTTGACTTTTGAAGCCATAACCTGGCGTGTCCATGAGTATGAGACTATGCTTCGGTGGTGCATCTCCTTTGCGAATGAGCTCCCTGGCAATCTTTGGACGTGGCCCGACACCATAGGCATTCATTGTGGTAGTCTTGCCAGGCTTATGGCTTACTTTGGCCACCTCCATCCCACCAGTGAGGGCGTTGAGAAATGATGACTTTCCAGCGTTGGAGGCACCCAATACCACAATCTCTGGGATATGGTCGTTCTGGGCGTGGTGATAGAAGGATTCGGCAGAGTATAGAATCTGGCAGCCTTGCTCAAAGAACTTTTCGGCTGCTGCCAGAGGAGGCTTGTCTTCTTTGGATACATCCACTGGTAGAGCTGAACCCTGCTTAAAGCAAATGGACTCGCTTTGGGATAATATCTGCTGGTAAGGTTTCATGCCTTTTGGCAAAGCCCCTTTCAGCTTTTTGGGTTTGGCTTTTGGTGTTTTCGAGGCACTGTCTTCGAGTGAGAGACTTGATACGACGGCATCCTCAGGCGGCCTGGGTGTTTCTACATCCTGAGGCTTTTGCTTCAAGGTCACAGGCGTGATGTCTGCGCTTGGTGAAGTCGTTGGATTATTGACTGTCTGTGTTTGAACAGAATCGCGCAATGAAGACCGACGGAGTGGCCGTTGGCGAACGTTTAGTGTCACTAATGTTGAGAACAGAGTTTTTTGGTGAGAGGAAAGCGGAAGAGAGAAAATTCCAAGGGGTTTAGAAGCCCGTGATAGTCGTGGCAGAATCATGCCGGCGCTTGTCGACAATGCTGTATGTAGTTTGAAGGCGAACTAGTTCATTGGAAGTGAAAATTTTAGGACTGAAACTTTCTTGATTCGCCGGAGTGTGAATCGAATAGACGCCAAGAATGAAAGATTCAATAGTAATAGAAAAGCAAACAGGAAGAAGTCGTAATGATTGAGATTACAATGCGAAGGAATACAGTATCTAAGAGAAAGAGTGAGGCATCACGATTCAAGGACGCATAAGAGTAGGTCACGTGTTGGTTAAGAGAGGTCCACCAGTATGGCCGTGAGAATGATCACAACGATGCAGATTGGAGATTCATAAAGAGAAGCTAAAAATTCCGAATGCGACAAAGAAGCACAATCCATCTTGCGTTTGGAGTTTGTGGGATTTTCTGTTTGTAACAACAAGCAGGCTCTTGAAGGGGATTTCATTGTATCGCGAAAATGGCCCCTACCAATCTTACCGAGATCGATGCCCATGAGCAGCCATCTGATCAGATGCGAGCTGAGTGGAAGGGCTATATGCGTCAAGACCACAAAAGTCTACTCAACGATCCTCGCATCGATGATCCTCGTGCTCCGCTAGAAGAATCTGGCTTTCGGCTCGTGACGAATCTTTCCAAAGAGCAGGTTGCAGAAAGTCTCGCTCATCTGGACCCCGACTTTGCCTCAGAGGCTGAGAGTGATGTTCCCATTATACATCATCCGTTGATACCAGGTAAGATGAGTAAAACTCACCTTGAAATGTGACTATATGGCTCACAAAGTCACTAGGTCTATTGATTATACCCTCGCTGTTGTCCCCATCTGTGCAGAGGTCTTTGGTGGATCGCCTGATTCATCGGGATCTCAGTGTAAAGAACCATCAAACCAACCTACACCTACACTATAACCTGCCATACCCAGAAGGTGAGGATGGCGACGAAAGGTCATTCTTTTCTATCAGCCCAGGCACACCAGCTTCATTTCTTCCGAAAGACCCTGACGTCCATAAGCCGCTGTCTATCAAGCAGGTTATGCAACGAAAGCTGCACTGGGTAACCCTTGGTGGACAATATGACTGGACGAATCGTGTATACCCCAACGAGCTGCCCCCTCAATTTCCGGACGACGTTTCTCGCTTTCTAGAGGGTCTCTTCCCTGAAACTGTTGCCCAGGCTGCCATTCTCAACTTCTACACACCAGGAGATACCATGATGATGCACCGGGATGTCAGCGAAGAGACAGACAAGGGCCTCATCAGTCTGAGTTTTGGATGCGATGGCCTTTTCATGATCGCCCCCAATGACCTTGGCCCAGAATCGCAGACAGATGGCTCAGGCGAGAAGCAATACTTGTTGTTGAGGCTTAGGTCTGGCGATGCCATCTACATGACACAGGAATCGAGATATGCTTGGCATGGGGTGCCAAAGGTGCTCAAAGATACGTGTCCAAGTTACCTTGAGGATTGGCCAGCTCGTGATGACGAGAAGTTTGCAGAATGGCGAGGGTGGATGAAAACCAAGAGGATCAACCTGAATGTTAGGCAAATGCGAGACTAAGATAAGAACATCAAAATACATGAACATCTCAAGCCCTCGTCCACAGTCTATCTGCCATGCATCCAACTATTCAAAGGTCAACAACTGCAAAGAACACAAGTGCACGCATCACACATGGACACGCACTAGCATGTTATGGACATTTAATTTAAACTACACTACTCCAGCATAATCGTAAAGGCGTATTGTATTTATGAGAGCGAACATTATCATCATCAACCGCTTGCTCATGCTATATTACAAATTAGTCTGGGATTCCGCTGACTGCCAGGATAAAAAGACCGCTGCTCATCCGAAACTTGATAGTCCTAGCTTTCAAGTTATAATAGTCCCGTAATAAAACGCCTTATCAAGCGAAACCAAAACCCTGCGCATTTTCCAGTGCCATTCCAAGTCGTTCCCGTAACACCTCTTTATCCCTATACTCGGGTAGAAGTAGCGTGCCGTAACATGTGTACGCTGTTGGCAAATGTCCACCGGTACCGTCCTCTTCACCGTTCTTCTGTATGACGAACTGCAGATTCTTCATCCCTCCCACTGGGACCCGATCGGAAGATGTCACAAACTCTAGTAACCTCTGCTTCATTCTTTCATCGTACCTTTTGACGATGGACCAGAAATCCTTGATCGTACGATGTGAAGTATCCCAACCAACGTAGCGGGCGTATCGTTTAAGTTCCGAAATGTCAATCTCTTGAACACCTTCGACAAGTGACTGCAGAGTGGACGGGCTCAAGAGAGAAAGCGATTTCTTGTCCAAACAAGAACTAAATCCGCGCTCGAAAGCAAGGTATTGCCGTCGAATGGAGACGTCCGTGAGATAGCGGATGTAATCGATGATGTAGTCATCCCGGTTATCGTGAGTAACAAGGGGCGCATCGTCTGGGTTGTCCATATGCGGTGGTGCAACATCCTTTAAGTCCGAAGCTGCCTTTGGCCAAACCCCGTCATCGTCCATTCTCATTTCTCTGGTAACAATGGTACCCAACGTGGAGACTGAGAATTCGTATGTGCGGGCAAATATGTCCTCGACCAGGCCATCCTTTTCATCCCACTCCAGTAAAGTTGTTAACCCGCTTGCAAGATCTGGCCAGCCATCGGCGATGTGGTGAAGTTCTTCAACAGGCTTGCCCAGCAATTTCCGATAAAGAGCCTTGGGAAAGGTGATGGGCAGGGTCAGCCCATTGTACAAAGCGAGTGACATCAATAGCCCAACAAGTTCATATTTCCAGTCTTCGGTTAACGATCCTGGGGCGAACCAGGCCATGCGCGTCCTTTCGTCGACGGCGAAGGCCCCATATCCGGGATCTAGACATTCAGCGATGGCTAGCCGGAAAAATTCTTGCTGGACACCCCCGGAATCGAAACCCTCCTCGCCACTGTTCTCGCCCAAATGCACCTTCAGCGGACGGAGAAGTTCCCGCTTCTCTCGTCTCCAGAGTTGATCGAAAGCATCTCGGGCGACGTTCTCCCGGCCAATTTCGAGAACCAGATATTTGGAAGAAGCTGTCCTTAAGAGATCCTGCAATACCATTTTGTGATGTGGGTTGGTGATGAGACTTCCGGGATCAACGATCGCGCTCATTCGAGTTTTTAATGAGCTTGACTCTTCAAACATGCGACTCATTCGGGCGAAGTTAATGGATCGAAAAAAAGAAACCAGAGTATCGGGGCTAAAGATGTATGGGTAGTCGAGTATATGCCGCCTCCAGTGTGTCGAATTGAAGGTCAACCAGTCCACAGGCATTTCGATCGAATCCAATCGGTCTGAAAGGTAGTCAATTCGAAATTGGATATCTCCTAGAAGCAACAGGTTTCTGTTGGCATCTTGGGTGTGTTAGTAGGGCTAGGCTCCATAAGCTGGTTCATAGGATTTTTTACATACGTAAAGTCTCAACAAACGATAATGCTCCGCCGAAAGGTCCATCCATGGCAAAATCTGCTCGACCGTCCCATTCGTTGAGTATTATTGTACGCGCCCAGTCTAGAAGAACAGTCGGAACACGAGTTTCGTGCAGGAGACGCTCAGATTGCGGAAACTCGAGCATCGACGCCGAGCCTGTACTCAAGAAGTCCAGTTGCTCAACTAAGGGTTGCAGAACGTCGGACTCAATATTGCCGGACTCATCCGAGCTGTTAGCAGCACGTGTCTTGTCAGCAAAATAGCGCCTGGCTGTAATCGCACAGAACAGCCTACGCGCCAACCTGACGGCCAAGTCATTCGAGAAAGCATCATCGTAGTCCAGACAACGAGAAGGGGGTTGCCGAGCTATAGCGCTGCCACCAGCAAGAGTTAGCCCGTTGGAACGAATACGCGACATTTCATATAACGTTCGCGAATCAGGGACAATTGGGGCTGCAGCAACGAGAGCATGCATGCAGATGGACATCAAATAACCAGCATCAATATTCGAGAGCTGGTTGATGCGCTTCTGAGGTTTGCTTTCACTTCTCTTGGCAGTGCTGTTTGTGTTCAGGTCTTGAGGGGGGACAAACAGCCGCCCAGCAGCCAGCCAGAGACTGTGGAAGACCAAATTCGAAGCAACACGACTCAGTCGATGAAAACAGTACCACAACGTCTGGGAATCGTAAAGTTTCTGGTCGTGGCTAAAAGATTGTACCACAGTTTGCGGATCCATGAGCACATTGAAGAGCGTCTGCTCGTTGAAACGTTTCCACTGAATTCTGGAGCCAGGGGTGGATGGTATCGACCGACGATTCAGGGCTTTCCGCCTACCCACAGGCTTCGGATATGAATGATTTATTTCAAATGCTGCAGCAAAAGTGCTTTCAGAGGTGCCATCTTCCTCATAGACGTTGCAGATGAAGTCGACAAGATCGACATCGAGCTGTGAGAGACCTTGTGGCAAAGCACTGCTCAAGCTGTAGCAAGGGTCAGCCAGAGGGACCTCTCCAGAATTGCCTGATTCTTGAGCGCGAGTGTCATCCTTATGATGGCGATTCCTTATATCGGGTTTTGGTTTAGGTTCGTCAAAAGCCTCGCCCGGCGAAATTGGGGATAGGGTTGCTGGTAATAACGGTTGTGCCGAAGGTTTCGATACATTTTCGAAGAAGCCTGGTTTTAACGGCACTTCTGGGATTCCGCGACCAGAAGTATTCTTGCTGCTCTTGGGTCGTGATGATTTGTCGCGCAAAAGGCCATTTACCTGAGAAACTTTCGCAGTCTTGCTTTCATCCTTTCCCCCAACAACATGATTTGTGTCGGTCGAACGCTTCCGAGGTTTGGGGTTGGCATGATTCCGCGGCCTGGAGACCGAATCATGACTGGTTCTCATAGATTTTGTAGTAGACAATGGTTCGTTCACGTCAATTTCGGATGTTTTGTCTGCCGGCTCTGTTAGGTCGACCACCTTCGATATCGGGACTGACGCCTCGTGACTTTCTGAGCCTGGAGTTTTTCTGACAACGCTGGAAGCCTCTTGCGGAGTATCCAAGTCTATTACGGATGCCCTGAGGCGCGTCACTTCAAGATCGCTGATTTTCTCTGACATTGCCGAAACACCTTTTGGTGTTAGCCACTCCAGCATTTTAAACGTTACAGTCCCAAAAAGATTTGCAGCAAACGATCGGTGATCTTTACTTATGGGCCCTTCGATCACATGGAAATGGGAGTCCGCATCACGATCATTCGACTCTGGTGTAAGCTCTGCCGAATGATTACCATCGGCTTGAACTGAACATATCGGATTGCTCGTAGGGGCAGGAGTCGCATCTTGAATCGAAGAGGGGCTCCTTGATCTGGAGGGTCTTTCCTTGCGCAAAGATGGAGATGTACTAAAGCTGGCTCTCTTGTAATCGGGATGCGATGGTGAAGATGATCGCGTGGAGAATATCAAGTTGCCCAAAGCCGCTGGCGGCTCCTGAGGTTTGCGAAGAAACGGGCAAAGCCCGTTCTCTGGATCATCCTGGCTTGCCAAGTACATCGCTAATGTTCTGGCACTCGTGGTATTATATCTTCGAATGGGCGCCTTGCCTGCTAAGCGACGGCGGCATGTAAAACACGTCGGTGTTGCACAGTTGACATTGTCGCAGCCAGATCGCAACTGGACAATATATCTTTTGAAATTGATTAGCACCTGGCAAATGCAAAGTCAGGCCTCGTCGTTTCAGACAAACCTCTCAACTAGGAGCTGAAAGCCATGGCGGCGACTAGCTCGATGAATGGCATAAACGCGTGTTGGGTTCTCGATGTTCTGGATAGAGGCTTTGAGCTCAGGAGGAGCGTCGGAGGGCAAGCGAGCGAAAGGCGCCTCTTGCCATAGACCGGCAAGGAGATCTATGTCCGCTGCCGATTCGGTGGAAGAGTCGCGGGGATGAGCAACATCGGGCGTCATGACATGGGCGGATCTTATCGCGCCGCGATGGGCTGGCAATGCGAATTGGTAAGGGAATGGCAAGGGGTCGGATCGGAGTATTATTGCATCGGTCAACGAGTGCTGCGGTCGATGGGATAATCGAGCGGAAGGCGAAGATCGGACAGCGAGAGTCGGATCAGCCACGGTAAGTTGGCTGCTTATAATGATAAAGCAGTGTAGAACCTGAGGTGAATATTGATGACTGGGGAGTCGATGCTCGAGGGGCCTGTTGGTCAGCCTCGCGAAGCAGGCGATGATGCGCTACCATGTACCTGCGGTACCTCCAGTGCGTAGGTACATGTGCACGCCTCGTAAGTGGAGAGGTAAGCGCCTCCACAGGTGAGCAGCAGGTTGGCACGTCGCCACTTGCCAAATCCGATTTTAGTGGGCCGACTCTTTTGTCTGGGCATTGGCCATGACTCAGCCGCTAACGAAGGGGGCCTGGAACCCTCCGTGGCGGGGTTCGGGGCAAAAAAAGTCAGTCATATCACTGATAACCTTTTCTGTGTGACGTTATCAACAAAGCCCCGCCAAATCCCACCAACTCGACTTCGAATTTACTTCTCACTTACAACTCCGGCGAGGCAAACTCCAGACATAGATTTGCAAATCGAACAACCCAGAGGCTCATTTCTTATTGCCAGACTTCTTGATCCTCCTGTCACGGTCGCAGTTTTTTTCGTCACCATGGCGAGCGTGCAGGCCTCTGGTGCGGCGGCTACATCAGCCTCGCACCCATACACTTGCAACACTTGCCAAGTTGCGTATCGGAATATTGATTTGCAGAAGGGTCATATGAAGAGTGATTGGCAGTAAGTTGTCGTTGCTGCTGTTTGTCAAGCCAAATTCCCTGCTAACCATGCAATAGCCGGTACAACCTCAAGCGTCGAGTTGCTTCGCTACCCCCCATTTCTGCTGATGTCTTCACCGAGAAGGTTTTGCAAGCTAGGGCTGTGTCGACTGCGGAGGCGGATAAGGCATATTTCGAACGTGTGTGCGATATCTGTGAGAAAACATACTACAGCGAGAACGCGTTTCAGAACCATCTTTCGAGCCAGAAGCACAAGGCAAAGGAAGCCAACAGCACTCAAACTGTTCCTGGTCGAGCCGACGACGAGACCACCTCTGTCGTGAGCTCTACATTCTCCCTTGGTGATCCTCTCGCACCCAGTCGGGGAGAGGTGGACTCTGACGCCGAGGTCGAGTTCAGCCATGTTGTTGAAGGCCTCCAGAAGGCGAGTATCGCCGAGCAAAGACCATCCCCCGTCAAGCGGCCTTCCCATCCTCAGCCCTCAGCCCAAGATGCCACACAAGATGACACAGATGCGGCGCGTGCTTCCGACTCAGCTACACCTGTTCCCAGCGTGCAGGAACCGAAATGGACTCTGGAGTCCTGCCTTTTCTGCAACTACTCTTCCCCAACTGTGCCTTTGAATACCCACCATATGGAAAGATTCCATGGCATGTTCATCCCGGAGAAGAAGTATCTCGTCGATATTGATGGGTTGCTTAAGCAGCTTCAGGACAAGATTCAACAACATCATCAATGTCTTTATTGCGACAAGATCAAATCGACAGTGTTCGGCATCCAAACACACATGCGTGATACGGGTCATTGCAAGATACCATATGACAGTGAGCGGGAGCAGCTCGAGATCGGCGATTTCTATGATTTCAGAAGCACTTACTCCGACAATGAGGATATGAGCGACGATGGTTCAGTGGTTGATGAGACGAGTGGAGGGGCCAAGCTTGGAGCACGCCGGGCTCCCAAGTTTACTGGGGAGGACGGAGCGAACGTCGAAGAAGAAGCTGGAGATGGTTGGGAGACGGATAGCTCAGAATCCTCGCTGGACTCAGCTGATCTTACTGCCGTGCCCGCCGAAGGCCACATTCATCAATTTGAGCGACTCGACAAGCATCCCCATCACTCACGACAGGACCCAAGACAGAGACATCAAGCCGACGGCTGGCATTCGCATGCCCACAAGCCCACTCGGGCTGTCTTTTATGACGACTACGAACTCCATCTCCCCACAGGCAAATCAGTTGGTCACCGTTCTTTGAATAAGTATTACCGACAGAACTTGCATAGCCACCCCTCTGCCGAGGAACGGGCGGAACAATTGGCTATCGAAGGGGCGCAGCAGGAAGAAGAGGGCTCTGCTTCAGAGGGCCAGTTGGTCCAAACAGATTCTCGGTCGCGGGAAATGGTACCTCGTGGGATGGCGGGAATGGCCGGTGTGCCAGAACAACGCAAGAGGGATGCTCGCAGAGCAGAGGAACGAGGAAGAACATTGCAGCAAGTCCACACCAAGCAGAAGGACTGGGCATATGGTAAAAGGCTTAACAACCACAAGAACTACTATTACCGTGAGCAAGGTGGTGGTTAGACAGGTAGTAAAAGTTACTCTGAGATTATAAGCTAGTTAAACTACTTAAGAGAAATATTAAAAAAAGAAGTTTTTATATTTATTATAATTAAATC